>AMYF01000187.1:0-32578 GCA_000315175.1 Herpotrichiellaceae sp. UM238 | reverse complement strand
AATACTTTTTGCAGTAAGTTGAATAATGCTTTCAATAATTTTAAATTATAGAAAGGCTTCTACATCTAAATACGTAAATCATGGAACATTAGTGGAATTAATTTGAACTATAACACCTGCCTTAATATTAATATTGATAGCCTTTCCTTTTTATAAATTAATTTATCTAATGGATGAGGTAATTAATCCTTCGTTAGTAATCTACGGAGAGGGTCATCAATGATATTGAAGCTACCAATATCCGGATTTTACAAATAATGATGAAGAATTTGTAGAATTTGATTGATATATAATGCCAGAAAAGGAAAATGTTTTCTTAACAAGTCATCTTAATGCAAATGGTTCAACAAAACCCCATCCAGGTTTTACGTATGAAACAATCCCAGATAAAAATGGGGAGGATATTCCTTTTGTGAGGCTTTTTTTAGATATGGATATAGATAGATCAAATAATACTCCTTATTTTTCTCTTCATGCTAACTCAAAGAATGGAGATTGAATAAAATGTCTATCTTATGATACTAATAAATATGTGCAAGGAACTATTGATGCAGGGGATAATACTTCTTATCCCTGTTTAAAGATACCTCGAGAGGAAGTAGCAGAAAATGTAACTAAATTTTCAGATCGCTATGCAAGTGCTATACCTAAAGATATTCAAATAGCGAAAAATCTTACCGGAAAGCATGGTTTTATTAGTGGATGAGAACTGGTTTTACGCCGTACAGCTGAACACAGAATACTTAGTGAAAATGTCTTTAAAGATTAATAATTTATTCCAAATTATTTAGGATTAGTTTTTCAATATAATCTTATACCTTAAAAATAAGGATTAGAAGAACTACATAAAAGTATTAGACATTTATTTATAAAATGTGTTGTATATATAGCATAAAGTTTATAAAACTTAGGAAAGTCAAGAGCAAAATAAATATATGTTTATAACAATATAACAAAAAAATAATTTTTTTTTTTAACAGAAAATAAAATTTTTACAAAAGTAAAAAAACGAACTAAAAAATATATTTTGCCTTATTTAGTGAGATGCTATTTAACAGGAACTCGCTTATAAACAACCAACAAAAAAGATAACTTACTTAAGGCAAAGCGCCTTTTAAAAGCTAAAAAATTCTATACTTTTTATACTATTTATGTAAAGGCTATAAGGCCTTTAACTTAAAAAAATAATATTATTTTTTTTAATACAATTTGTATACATTAAGCAAATTTGCTTAAAAGTGGCCATAAGTTAATGGTAGACTGTTCGTCTTCCAAACGAAGTGTGTCGATTCGATTTCGACTGGCCACAGAGTTAGTAGTTTTAATTGGTAAAATGTTTCCTTGTCGAGGAAAATTATGCCGGATCGAAGCCGGCCTAACTCGTAAAAGGAAAAGTAGCCATTGGTAAGGCGAGATATTTGCTAAATATTGTGTTTTACACCTAGATGTTCGAATCGTCTCTTTTCCGAGCTAAAAATACATATAATTTCATATTATTTTAAAGAGTATAGTTTAATTGGCAAAATGAGAAGCTTCAAACTTCAAGTTCTCAGTTCAAATCTGAGTGCTCTTGTTTAATTTTAGGTTCTTTAACTTAATAGGTAAAGTGCGTTCTTGATAAGGATGTTATTCAAGTTCAAATCTTGGAAGAATCAAAGTTTTTATTAGAGAGAATTGACTGAGTGGTTTAAGGTGATAAGCTTGAAACTTATTTGGTTTATATAATCACATCCGTTCGAATCGGATATTCTCTGTAATATCGGGGTAGTGCCGGGAGGTTAGGTGTCTTGTTTGGGTCAAGAAGTTTTTCAGTTCGAATCTGAGTGCCCCGACGAAGATAACAGGTGTAAATTATTTAGAAAATTTACACATTTTTTTTTTACTTAGCCATAATAGGTGTTTACGAAGATGTTCTCGAACCAGCTACAGTTCCACATTAGAGTCTATGCAGGCAGCACCAGGGCTTGTAATGTCCGTTTATTACCCGGTAGGGTAAAATCTTGATAAGGTCAACATGGCTTAAAAGGATATTGAAGATTTTTAGGCTGTAAGTTCAAATATTACCTAGATAATATATAATAAATGTGCTAAGTTTTTGCTTAGAACTGCCTTAGTCTAAAGCGTAACTAATTTAAGATGTATTAGATTTTATTTCACTTTTTTATATAATTCTATGCTATTATCTCTTTTAATATTAGTGCCTCTTTTTGGTACATTTATTATACTTCTTTTTTTTACAGATAAAAAAGAAATAAATGCAAAAACTTTAAAAATAACCGCATTATTCGTAACAGTTATTGATTTATTTATATCACTTATAATATGATTTTTATTTGACAACAGTAGTAAACATTTTCAATTTATTCAAGAACATTATACAGTGGGGCATTATGATTTTTATTTAGGACTGGATGGTTTATCTATATATTTTGTATTATTAACTACTTTAATAGCACCTATTTCTATAATATCAAACTGAAAATCAATTAATAATAAAACTGCTTACTTTTTAGTAATAATGTTACTCTTAGAATCCGCTTTATTATTAATCTATACTGTGTTAGATATATTAATGTTTTATATCTTTTTTGAAAGTATATTAGCTCCCTTATTTATTCTGATAGGATTTTTTGGATCAACAGATAAACTGAGAGCAAGCTTTTATTTTTTCTTATATACATTTTTAGGATCACTCTTTATGTTGTTATCGATAATAACAGTTTCTTCTTTAACTGGTTGTACAGATATGGATATAATTTATAAAGTGGATTATGCATATATAACACAAGTCTTTTTATTTATGGGTATATTTGTAGCATTTGCAGTAAAAACTCCTGTTATTTTTTTAAACACTTGATTATTAAAAGCTCATGTAGAATCACCTTTATCAGGAAGTGTTATTCTAGCGGCTATTGTTTTAAAACTAAGTTTATATGGAGTATTTAGACTAATTTTACCTTTAGTTCCAAAAGCTTTCATATTTTATACACACATAATATTTGTTATCTGTGTTATAACTATACTTTATGCTAGTTTTAGTACAATAAGAACAATAGATGTTAAAGAACTTATAGCTTATTCTTCTGTTTCGCACGCGGCGGTTTATTTTGCGGGTATATTAAGTAATGTAATACAAGGTATACAAGGAGGAATACTCTTAGGTTTAGCTCATGGTTTTGTATCTTCTGGTTTATTTATTAGTGGAGGAGGTGTTTTATATGATAGATCTAGTACAAGAACTATTAATTATTATGGAGGGTTAGCCCAAGTAATGCCTATTTTTTCTATATTATTTTTTATATTATGTTTAGGTAATTGTGGTGCTCCTCTTACTTTAAATTTTGTAGGTGAATTTTTATCTTTATATGGTATATTTGAAAGATTGTCTTTTGCAGGTATATTAGCATCTTCTTCTATAGTTTTATCTGCAGTATATACTATTTTTATGTTTAATAGAATAGTATTAGGTGGTACATTTAAAGGTTGACATACATATTTATCTGATTTAACTAAAAGAGAATATTTAATACTTTTAATTTTAACAATTTTTACTGTTATATTAGGTATTTATCCTTCTATTATTTTAGATAGCTTGAACTATGCCGTAACACAATTAATTTATAGTACAATATATTATGAAAATGAGAGTGTAATAAGATTATTTGGTATATTAATGAGAGGCGAACGTAAACTTTTATTGTATGGTATGGAAGAAAATCGTAATGTTGATCAGTATGTATTACGGACTTGTTTAGGCGGAGTGGAATTTTTTGATGATGGGGAATACAGAGGAAGAAGAGGTATTATAATACCAGATAACTTTATACAAGCTAGAACTTACAGTGTTGGTTTACCTAAACCACTAATAGGGTGAACATTAAGAGGAGTAATAGAAGACCGTAAAATGCCATCTTATCTAATTCAAAGTGGTGATACAGGTAAATTAGTAGTGTCTAGTATGGAGACTCTTTGAATTTGAGTTCGTACTAAAATTAATTAATAATTTAAATCTGTTTAAATAGATTTTTTTTACTTTTTATTGCTAATCTACTTAAGAGTAATTTCCAAGCTTATCCTTTTCATCCTGTCTTTCCCGACTCTTTATCTTGTTTCATAGAAGCTAATTTTATAAACGGAGATCTTACTTCTGAGTTTGAGGATATAAACTTAATTTTGGGTAATACTAGATTACTTAGATGATAGTGAGCTAAAATAAGCAAATGATATATAGGATATTAATATACATTAAAACGTTTATAAGATTTAGCTAAATATCTAACTTGAAGCAAAAGCTATAGATTAACATGTTTAGTTTAATCAGTGGCTTACCCTTGTAATGATGTTCCTTAACCTTGAGGGTTATTTTTTCAAGACAATGCTACACCCCAAATGGAAGGATTAGAAGAACTACATAATAATATTACGTTTTATCTTTTTTTTATCATAAACTAAGCTGGATAATGTTTTCAGCAATTTTTAATTACATAAAACATCTAACATATAAATAACTATTGCATGTTATAACTTAAGGCTTATTATACTCTATGACGTTTAAATAGGTTTTTTTCTTTTTTATGACTAATATAATTAGGAGTAATTTTCAAGCTCACCCCTTCCATCTAGTTTCTCCTAGTCCTTGACCCTTCTATACAAGTACAACTTTATTTACACTTACTTTAAGTGCAGTATTAACATTTCACAGCTTTTCCGGTGCATTATTTGTATTGTATATTGCATTAATATCTGTAATAAATTCGATGAGCTTGTGATTTAGAGATGTAACAAATGAAGCAACATATCTTGGAAATCATACTCTTGCTGTGCAAAGAGGTATAAGCATGGGGGTAGGTTTATTTATTATTTCAGAAGCATTGTTTTTTTTAGCGATTTTTTGATCTTTTTTTCATAGTGCCTTATCTCCAACAGTAGAATTAGGTGCCAAATGACCTCCTTTAGGTATAGAATCTATTAACCCTTTTGAATTGCCTTTATTAAATACTGTAATCTTATTATCATCTGGTGTAACAGTAACATATTGCCACCATTCTTTAATACAAGGAAATAGAAGTGGAGCTTTATATGGTTTAGTATATACTATACTATTAGCTATAATATTTACTGCGTTTCAATTTATAGAATATACTGTTTCTTCTTTTACTATTTCTGATGGAACATATTCATCTTGTTTTTATTTTGGAACAGGTTTTCATGGATTACATGTGATGATAGGAACAGCTTTTTTAGCTGTAGGTCTTTGACGTTTATTAGCTTATCATTTAACTGAAAATCACCATCTGGGTTTAGAATCCGCTATATTATACTGACATTTTGTAGATGTAGTATGGCTTTTTTTGTACATTTCTGTTTATTATTGAGGTTCTTAATAAAAAACAAAAATTTAAATTTTTCTATAATATAAGAAAGTTCAAATATGCAAATGCTTAAAGTAGATCAAATAAACTTAAACCTAAAGCTAAAACAGGGCGCTAATAAAAAGATCAAAAAAGGCCTAAATGAACTTTAGGCCTTTTTTGATCCGTCTCCTTGCTTTAGCACCCTTGGTGCTAAAGATGTAAAACTTTTTCTGACATATGTGAATAATGAATTAGTTACATAATCTCAAAAAAGAGATTTACAAGGAAAAAAAAAATTGAAGAAAAATACAAAATTAAGTTATAAAGGTAAAGTTTAGAGGGTATATTTTAGGGGATAGTTTATTCTTATATAGTAAAGGAAAGGAGTTAGTAAATTAAAAGCAAATGCATTTTTTATTTGAGAATTTTAACATATTTAATGGCTTTAATGTAAGTTTTTTAAACATTGTAGCTTCAATAGCTATTTTATCTGGTATATTAATTGTAATAACAAAAAATCCTATAGTATCTGTTTTATACCTTATATTATTATTTTCTAACATATCTTGTTATCTTATTTTTATAGGTATTGTTTTTATAGGTTTGTCTTATTTATTAGTATATGTAGGAGCTGTATCTATTTTATTTTTATTTATATTAATGCTTATAAATATAAGAGTCTCAGAACTTATTGGTGATACTAACAAGAATATACCTTTAGCTATAATAGCTATAATAGCTTTTTTTATGCCAATAAGTAGTATATTACCAAGTCATGATAACAAACAAGATAACTATGAAATAATAAGTAAACAAGAAACACAAATATCATATGTTTCTTCTAACAATTGAGATAATAATATGGTAAATATATCTGATATAACAGCTATAGGTAATATTATGTACACAAGTCATTTTATATGGTTAATTATTACTTCAGTTATATTACTCTTGGCTATGGTAGGTTCTATTATTATAACTCTTAAACAAAAAGAGATTTAAATTTATTATTTAACAATTGGATATATAACTTTATAGAGGGCTATAATACATATTTACGTTGGTTTTTATCCTTATATAGTAAAGGAAAAATAGAAACAATATTAAACTTATAATGCCTATAGTATGTATACTTTTATCACATCTTATTTTAAATAGCTATGAAACATTAATAAATCAAGGTCTCAGAGGTACTTCTCTTAGACATTTAGAAAAAGAATTTAAAGAGCTACAAAATTACAATCAATTAGTTAAATATCATTGAACACATTTAAGTAAAGGGTATAGAGATTATAAATTTGTCGAATTGCATGCTAACTATAATGATGGGGGTTTGTGTTGTAAATTTGTTAATTACGATGGTTCACTTATGGAAGATGCTCTATATTCTTCTACACCGATTGGTGTAGAAGAAGATGTATATAGAGAAGGATTTAATCATATATGAGGTATGGCTGATAATCCTTTAAGCATACTAGACCTCTTGCCATGACAAGATATCTTTGCTACGGCTGTTCTGCCTTAAGTATTTCATATATTTTAAAAGAAAATTTTAATAAACTTAATGGCTCACATAACTATTTAGAGTGTATAGTTGTGAAATGCTAAGTAAACAAAAAACACAAATGTCATATGTTTCTTGAAATAATTGAGATAATAATAAGGTAAATTTATTTAATATAACAGCCATAGGTATTATTATGCGCACAAATGATTTTGTATAGTTAATTATTACATCGTATATATCTTTAAATCCTGGTAATAAACAATATATCTAGTTAGTATATTTTATATTATTTTTATTTAATTTTTACTTTTCAATTAATATCATTTAAATTAAAAAATTTTTCATTTATACCAATTTAATCTAATTAGCTAATAATCATAATGCTTTTAACATTTCTTTCTCTTTTATTATTTTCAAATGGTTTGACTTTTAGGCCAGATACTTCTATCTTATATAGTCGAGTAGGTATAGTTATATTAATTTATAGTCTTTTTTCTGCTTTAACTTGTTTTCATCTTACTTATTTAGAAAAAGGAATTGCACTATATGGTGGTTTATTTAATATAAGCGCTATAACCCAAAGTTTCCAAATATTTATTTTTTTAATTAGTATATTAATTATGTTAATGACGGGGTTTTACCCTAGAAAGAAATATATAGGAAATTCTGTATCTCTTTTAGATACACTTTTAAAAAACGTAAGGCAATATGTAAGTATAATAAATAAAATGTCAGAACAATTTACTATAATAGAGTATGCCTTAATTGTTTTATTTACTATAAGTGGAGCAAGTTTATTAATGTCTAGTGGGGACTTAGGTTCTATTTATTTATGTATAGAATTACAAAGTTTTAGTTTATATATAATATCTTCTTTACATAGAAATTCTGAGTCCTCAACAGGATCTGCTCTAACTTATTTTTTATTAGGAGGGCTTTCTTCTTGTTTCATTTTATTAGGTATTGCTTTAATCTATGCAAATTCAGGTCTAACTAATTTAGATGGAATGTATTCTATAATATCTGATTCTGAAAAATATGCTTATTATTCAGCTTGATATAATCATACTTATTTTTTTTATAGTTTACTTTTGATATCTGTTGGTTTATTATTTAAAATAGCTGCTGCTCCCTTTCACTGATGATCTCCAGACGTATATGATGGTGTACCTACAATAGTTACAGCTTTTATATCAAATTTAGGAAAAATCGCTATATTAATTTTATTATTGGAATTAGTACATTATACTAGTTCTTTATTATATTCAACAACCCAGTTTTATTCTTGAACAACAAGTTTATCACTTAGTTGTTTTTTTTCATTAGTTATAGGTACTGTACTAGGTTTAAGTCAAAGCAGAATAAAAAGATTATTGGCTTATAGTACTATAAGTCATATAGGGTTTATTTTATTGGCTTTAATTGTACATACTTTAGATTCATATCAAGCTTTTTTATTTTATATCATACAATATGTACTTACAAATTTAAATGCATTTATGATAATAATAGCCATGGGATTTAATCTGTATTTATATTACACAAATACAGCAGAATTTAACAATTTATCCGAAAAAAACAATAGTCCCATACAGTTAATTAATCAATTAAAAGGTTATTTTATGATTAACCCTTGTTTATCTTTATGTTTAGTCATAACTATGTTTTCATTTATAGGGTTACCACCTTTAGCAGGATTTTTTGGAAAATTAATGGTTTTAACAAGCGCTTTAGATAATGGAAAAATATTATTAGTATTAGTTGCAATTTTAACTAGTGTAGTTGGAGCAGTTTATTATTTAAGTATTATAAAAACAATATATTTTGAGAACCCTGAGTATGAAAAATCTTATGTTTATTTAGATATATCCTTGTCAAATATTTTTTCTGTTACATTAGGAATTTTAAATTTAGCTGTGGTACTTTTCATATTAATACCTAATGAAATATTAAACTTTTGCGATTTACTTTCTATTATAAGCCATTCCGCTAATAATATTTAAAATAGTTATAAAAAGCATTAAAAAAATGTATACTTTATAATCTTATAAAAAATTTTCTTTTATTTTGCCCTAACCTTAAGTATATATTCTATATATAGCCTAATATATATATACTTAATTTTCTATATTTTTATAAAGATTTTAATTTATTATAAGTTTATATACTTTTTCGCAGAAGTTATACCTAATATTGTAAAATTTTTTAGTAATTAACAACTTTTTAATATACCGCTTATTTGTAATAAAACAAGCTTATAACATTAAAATATAAATTATTTATATATTTTAAATGCAAAATGAGTTAAATGATAATCTATTATTAACTAAAATCTTTTTAAAAACCCACTTTTAAAGATTAGACCAGAAATATTTTTAATGACATATCTATTGATGTAAGATGTTTCAAAAAAAGGGTCTGTAATACTCTACCGTTTGTGTTAAAGTTACATATAAAGGAATATTATTATAGAGTAAGTTATAATTTTTTTAACAGGGAAAATTATTATAGTTAAAAAATAATTTTCGCTTATATAACACGCAGAGTGAAATATAGCAAGAGTAGTTTTTGTATGCTTTTAGAAAAAAAAATGTGTAAAGTAATTTTAATCAATAAAAATTGGTTTAATATCTACTTATCTTTGTAACTTAATTGTATAAAATTTTAAACTTATTTAATATGTCTAACCTTTAGAATAAAATAATATGTCAAGCTTAACTTTCTTTTTTGTATTTATACCTATTTTATCTTTTATACTTTTAGGAATAAATATTTTACTTTCACCTCATAATCCATATCAAGAAAAAAACAGTGCCTTTGAATGTGGATTTCATTCTTTTTTAGGACAAAATAGAACTCAATTTAGTATATCATTTTTTATTTTTGCTCTATTATTTTTACTATTTGATTTAGAAATATTATTAGTTTATCCTTATGTTGTTAGTGCATATACTAATGGTATATATGGGTTAATTATTATGTTAGTATTTTTTTTGGTTTTAACTTTAGGTTTTGTTTTTGAATTAGGTAAAAATGCATTAAAAATAGAAAGTAGACAAATGAACAATTTACAATTAAAAAGCTGAAAACAAAAAATATATATAAAATAATTTTTATTAGTTTTTATATGTATTAATAAAAAAGAAAACATAATAGACATTATATACAACAGTGTATAATACAATTTTAATCGTCAAAATTGATAAATACTATATTATATTTAAATTTATCAATAAATTAAAAGTATAAAAAGAAATCATTATGGATTATTGCGCTACGAATCAAAGATAAGAGATTATAATGAAATATCGGTTATATGAACAAAGTTAATTGAAATATCTTAATAACTTTAGGAAAATAAATCAAACGAGATTCTACAAAAAATGTGAATGAAGGTAGAAAAGCTTGTAAGTAGAACGGACTTTCTGTTTGAATAAAGGGGAACCTTCCTCTAAAGCTAAATATGATTTGTAAGGGATAGTGAATAGTACCGTGAGGGAATATATGAAATAGTGGTTTTATAAGCAGCTTAAGACAAGTTTAAATAAAAAACAAAAGCGTACCTTTTGCATAATGGGTCAGCAAGTTAATGTTAGATGCAAAAAAATGAAAGCCTAGTAGGCTAGTACGAAAACGAAATAAACTAAAAAGATGAAGTTAGTAGAAACGTTGAAAGGTAAGTAATTTTTTCAGAGAAATCGATTATGTAAAAATGAGAAGTATCTAAGATTAGACCCGAAGACTAGTGATCTTACCATTATCAGGATTATAAAGGTCCGAACGGGTTATCGTTGTAAAGATATCCGAAGAATAGTGGTAAGTTAGTGAAAGACAATTCTGACTAGTTCAGCTGGTTTTCCGCGAAACCTATATAAGTAGGTAATTTAATAAATATCTTAGCAGGTACAGAACTGTGATCTCGATCAAATTTATTTGAATACATCGGGGGATCGTAAAGATTTTATCGGAGAGATTTTGCACTCGGA
The DNA here is from genome assembly GCA_000315175.1 of Herpotrichiellaceae sp. UM238. Classification (NCBI taxonomy): domain Eukaryota; kingdom Fungi; phylum Ascomycota; class Eurotiomycetes; order Chaetothyriales; family Herpotrichiellaceae; species Herpotrichiellaceae sp. UM238. Next base: position 21,731 of record AMYF01000187.1, on the reverse strand, counting down.
AGGGTTAAGATTAATATTAAGTAATCGGACATAGTACGATAAGGTTGTATGTCTAAAGGGAAACAGCCCAGAACAAGAGTTAATAAGGTTCCAAAATTATTGTTGAGTGAAATAAAGGATGTGTCTTTTAATACGATCAGGAAATAGGCTTAGAAGCGGCCATTTTTTAAAGATCTCGTAACAGAGCACTGATTTTAATCAGAAGATCATACCAAAAATATTACGGATCTAAATAATATACCGAAACCTTGTCCATATATAGTAATTATATATGGGGTAGCGGAACATTGGATAAATCTTAGATTTGTTCTTTATAAGATCAAATAAATAGATAATCCAAGTGATAATGCTGACATGAGTAACGAAAAAGCATTGGCTATAAGTTTTAAATGTTTAAGCGATAAACTTGAACAAATAAAGCTCGAAAAAGGATCAAAGGATCCGCCTAAGCTCGCCTTAAGCTTATGGTAATCTAGAAAACTGAAATTTACGGCCTCTAAGTTGAAAAAAAATTTGTACTAATTAAAAAGACTCTATACATACTGTTGTTCTCATAACTTATGACGGGGACCTATAGACTAGGGAAACTGGCTTATTATAAGAGCTTTTATTACCGTCTTTTTGCGTCAACACTAATTTGTCAATGGTTTTGCTATTTCCATATACAAAGAGTCATTGGTGTTATACGAGGTAAAAGGGTATCATAGGGAGGTAATAGATTTTGTAAATTTGTACTATTTTTAACGATGAGAATAAAAAGAATAAATAGCTGAAAAACTAATTAAAGTAAAATTAGTTCTGGAAAATTAACTAAATAATACCGTTCCTAAACACTACCACAAGTAAGCTAGTAGAGAATACGAAGGCGTTTGAGTAATCAATCATTAAGGAACTCGGCAAATTGACTCACGTAACTTCGGGATAAGGTGGGCCATTCTCATAAGGTATTAAATACCTATGAAAGAGGAAGCATGGAATAGTGTTGTACGACTGTTTAATTAAAACAAAGCACTCTGCCAAGATAAATCGAACTATTGAGTGTGATGTCTGCCCTGTGTCGGCCGGGTAACTAATAGGCTTAAACTAAAAAATTAGGTCTGGATGGAAACCCCGATAAACGGCGGCCTTACCGATGAGGGTCCTAAGGTAGCGGAATACCCTGGCCGTTAAATGCGGTCTTGCATGAATGATGTAACGATACAACAGCTGTCTCGATGATTGGCTCAGTGAAATTGGAATAGCAGTGCAGATACTGTTTACCTCTAGATAGACGAGAAGACCCTTTGCAGCTTTACTGTTACTAATTGAGGCTATAATATAAGAACTACAAGAGTATAAGGTAGATGTATTAGTAAATTAAATAAATTTACAGAACACCTTTCCTTTCACCTTTAGGCAAGATGGGGGTGGGGGAAAGCTGTAAAAATCCCTAATATACAACAATGAGACACCTTTATTTACTTTATTATAGCCCTTTGATTAGAAGACAGTTTATGCGGGGCACAGATCCCATAAAAAGTACCTGGGTATATCCAATCTTCTAATAGTAAATACGTATGTTTTATACGTAATGTAACTATATATTTATAGTTAAATTTCATTTTAATTTGTTATTAATTTTAACATAATTATTCAGCTATTGTTGTATTAAATACAATTATATATTAATTTAAGTAAGATTTTAACTATGTGGTGAATAGTTGTATAAAGCATTTTTTAATTAAAAAATGCTTTAGTTGTAGTAAAACTTTACTATGATATTTAATAATACTGTAAAAGTTTAATGGCTTAATCTTGCTTTACTGTCAGACATACAAGTCGATCAGTCGCGTAAGCGGGGCATATGATCGCAAGATACGGAAAGGAAAGGTCTTGGATTTTTGAAAAAGTTACGCTAGGGATAAATATTGTCCTTCCATGTCTAGAGACATGGATTAAAACTGGGTTAAATTCAAAAAAAACTAGTAATCTAGTCAATTTGAAGCGAAACTTCTATATAAAGTACGTTCAACGGCTAAAAATCCAGCATTTATTTAAATACTATTTTTCTTACCTATTAAAAATTTTGTAATGATAATTTGTCTTGAAATAAAGTTACTTAATCTCTAAATACATAAACATAATGTTGAAATTACTAAAAAGAAAAGAAATAAAAAAAGAATTAATTAAACCTTTGACTACTACATTTAAGCATTTTCCATCTTCAGTCAGAGAGTGAAATAATAGTATATATGTTTATAATAAAAATAGTATAAATTTAATACCTTTTACTACTATATCTGCTATGAAAATTATAAAAAGTTTTTTTAGCCTTTATAATAAAAGCTTAGAAAAAATAATAAGAACTAAAAGATTATTACTAAGATTTAGAAGACTATCCTCAAATAGACTTTATTTAAGTAAAGGTGAATTTAAACATAAAAATAATAGTGTATTAATAAATATATATCTCTTTAATAGACAAAAACATAACTATATATCTAAATTAAAAAATATATATCTAAAAAATTTTTTAACAAAAAAAAGTATTAATGTGAATATTATTAAAATATTAAGATCAATATATAAAAAAGGTTTAGATTCTTTAAAAGAAGTTAATAAAGATAAATATCTATTAATAAAAGCATTAGATATAATAGAAAAAAATAAAAATTACAAAATAAGTACATTTAAAAGCTTATCAAAGTATACTATATTTTTCTATAAAAATCTCGTAAACTTAACAATGAAAAAACTACGTTTATATTTTTTATACAAACAACTTATATATATAAATAAATCTAAATTAAATTATACTTATTTACGTTTATTAAAAAAACATTTAGAAAAATTATACAATAAAAATGTGGAATTTAATTTAATTAATATAAATCGGTTTTATTTAAACAGTGATATATTATTTGAAAGTGTAAAATTAAAATTAACACGTAATAAAAGAAAAATGCGTAAAATACTTAATAAACTAAAAGATAAAATAAAAATTAAAGAAAAAAAACTTTTTTTAGATTTTACACTCCCAGTAAAAAATAGAATAAACCAAATAGATGATGCAAAACATTTGAAAAATATTGTTTTTAATGAGATTAAGTATAAACATGTAACAGGATTTAGATTAGAAGCAAGAGGAAGATTAAGCAGACGTTATACTGCTTCACGTTCAGTGTTTAAATTAAAATATAAAGGAAATCTTATAAATTTAGATTCATCATACAAAGGTTTATCTTCAGTAATGTTAAAAGGAAATTTAAAATCAAATCTACAATATACTAAATTAAATTCTAAAACAAGAATAGGTTCATTTGGTATAAAAGGTTGAGTTAGCGGTAATTAATAAGAAAAATAATATAAATAAATGAAAAAATAGTCTGAACCATAGCAAAAGTTATGGAAATAAACATAAAGTTTATGATAACAAATTTGAACAGGCTAATGAGCGCAAGAGAGTACAAATTGAGTGCGCGGTTTGGCACCTCGATGTCGGCTTAGCTCATCCACATGAACGCAGGAATCATGAAGGGTTCGACTGTTCGTCGATTAAAGAGCTACATGAGTTGGGTTTAATACGTCGTGAGACAGTATGGTTTCTATCTTCTAGAGGAATTTAGAGTAAAATAAGGATAGACCCCTTGTACGAAAGGAATTGGGTATGTTGACCTATAGTTTACTTGTTGTTTAAGCTACTATATTATTTTTACTAAGATAATCTTTTCAGATTTTTTTTACTAATAAGTTTTATACACTTTTTAGTAAATCTGACACAGTAGATAGTTTAAGCATGGCAAGAAAGCCATGTCAATTAAAGGTAAGCGCTGAATGCATATAAGCACGAAACTCACTTTATTATACTCTTAAACACGTAGTAAAACACTACGTGTAACATTTATAGGCTTTGGTTGCAAGAACTTTGCGGTTTTAAGACATAAAGTACTAATTATAATATTTTTACTAAATAATACATTTATCATATAATGCCTGGTTAGCATAAAAGTAATGCTACCGTTTTGTAATCGGTGGAAGTAAGTGCGATACTTACACCGGGCTTACTCTAAATAAAAAGGTAAAAAATTTTAGAGATTTTAAAAATTATCTGTGTTTACAATAAAGTTCGATACAATTAATATAAATATGCAAACATTAATTTCTCTAAAAATAATTTTACTTATATTTACTAGGCGCGTATTAATTCTAATATTATTAGCTTTAATATTTTATAAACCCCCCCCCCTCTGAATGACCAGGTAGACAAAATACGAATCATATTGTTATACATTAGAATATAAAATAAATTATGACTCTAAAAAAGGAGAAATAGACCTGATAAATGGATATATTTGAGAAAGATATAAAAATAATGTGATAAAAAAGATAGGATAGTAGAAAAAAAAAAAACGAAAAATACAAAGTAAAAGGTTTGAGAAAAAGAGATTCTATAAAGATATAATAAAAAATAGAAAAAAGAGACAATATAAAAATAAGTCGCAAGCTTACTTTAGCATGGTTATTTGCCACGCTGGGTTTAAAAGCGAGATAGCTATTAAATCTAATGGCGATCATTTTAGCAACAAATAAGGTACCTTGCAACAAATTGGACACACCCCCTTGTGGGGTCGTGGCTCCAAAACCATGTTTGGTTCAAACGCAAACAATAGTATAATTAAATATAGTCCTGCCTAGTTTGATACTGGAGGCTTTGACCCAGTCGTCAAGTATGGTTAAGACATAACATTTTCACTGTTACAACGAGGGTTCAAATCCCTCCTGGGTCATGGAGAAATTAGCTCAGTGGTAGAGCAGTCGTTTTACACGCGAATGGTCAGGTGCTCGACTCACCTATTTCTCATAAATGCGGATTGGTGTAAAGGTAACATGTCTGACTCATGATCAGGCGATCGAGGTTCTAATCCTTGGTCCGCACTTTAAATAAAACACAAAAAAATATAGTTATATAATTAATGTTCGAAACAGATTGTAATAAATCTGACGAAGGAAGTATGAAATAATAAAGTATAATATTATTACAAAGTATTAGAAAAAATAATTTTCTATTGGAAATTAAAAAATCAACTTTAAAATACAAATTAGCAATAATGATGAATAAACATATAAAAAATATAGGACTTAATTATCTTTTTAAGTTAGATGAAAAAACAAATTTTTTTCTATAATTTTTACCGCTTTTAAAATTAGAAAAAAACTTACTTTTCAAATAATAAAGGTAAATATATTTACCTTTATATCTATGAAACTAATAATAAATTATTAGTAAATTTGATTATTAATCAAATTTAGCAATTAATTTTTAAAAGTAACAATAATAAATAAAAAATTTCTTTTAATCCACCCTTTTTATAGGTGGATAAAAAAACAAATTTTTTATTTATTTTATAAAATTAATCTAAAATAAACAATAAATAAATCATTTTATAAAATAAAAAAATGTAACATCTTTCATCTGATGATAAATAAATAAGCCAAAGGTAATAATGCTATTTAATATATATGACAAGCATAAGCTGACTATAGATAATATTTTAAAAAGGAGAGGTTTTATAAAAGACGAAAGTGAAAAACTTTCTAATGTTAATCCACAATATAGAGAGTACTCAACCCCAGTTGTTAAGGAAGGAAGAGATTTTGATTGAACAGGAATAACGATGTGAAAAGAAAGATGATTTCTATCAAGTAATGCTAAGGATATAGGAACTTTATATCTTATATTTGCGTTATTCGCAGGATTAGCGGGAACCTCTTTTTCGGTATTGATCCGACTAGAATTATCCGGACCGGGTGTTCAGTATATAGCAGATAATCAATTATACAATAGTATAATAACTGCACACGCTATAGTGATGATATTTTTCATGGTTATGCCTGCACTTATAGGAGGGTTTGGTAATTTTTTACTACCTTTATTAGTAGGAGGTCCAGATATGGCATTCCCTAGACTAAATAATATAAGTTTCTGGTTATTAGTACCTAGTCTTTTATTATTTATATTTGCCGGAATGATAGAAAATGGAGCAGGAACAGGTTGAACTCTTTATCCTCCTTTATCAGGATTACAAAGTCACAGTGGTCCAAGTGTAGATTTAGCGATATTTGCTTTACACTTATCCGGAATAAGTAGTTTACTAGGAGCTATGAATTTTATCACAACCATATTAAATATGAGAAGTCCAGGTATTAGATTACATAAATTGGCTTTATTCGGATGAGCTGTAGTGATAACTGCCGTTCTATTATTATTATCTTTACCTGTTCTGGCTGGTGCAATAACAATGGTTTTAACTGATCGTAACTTTAATACATCATTTTTTGAAGTAGCAGGTGGAGGAGATCCTATATTATACCAACATTTATTCTGATTTTTTGGACACCCTGAGGTCTACATATTAATCATACCAGGTTTTGGTATTATAAGTACTACAATATCCGCAAGTTCTAATAAAAACGTATTCGGTTATTTAGGAATGGTTTACGCTATGATGTCTATTGGAGTTTTAGGGTTCGTTGTATGAAGTCACCATATGTACAGTGTTGGTTTAGATGTGGACACAAGAGCGTATTTCACAGCAGCAACATTAATTATTGCTGTACCAACTGGTATTAAAATATTTAGTTGATTAGCAACAACATATGGTGGATCATTACATTTAACACCTTCAATGCTCTTTGCATTAGGTTTTGTTGTAATGTTTACTATAGGTGGGTTAAGTGGTGTAGTTTTAGCTAACGCATCACTTGATATTGCTTTCCATGATACTTATTATGTTGTAGCTCATTTTCATTATGTGTTAAGTATGGGAGCAGTATTTGCTTTATTTAGTGCATGATATTTCTGAATACCTAAAATAACTGGATTAACTTACAATATTATGTTAGGTAAAGTACATTTCTTAATAATGTTTATAGGGGTAAATGTAACTTTTTTCCCTCAACATTTTTTAGGATTACAAGGAATGCCTAGAAGAATAAGCGATTATGCGGATGCGTTTGCTGGTTGAAATTTCGTAAGTAGTTTTGGTTCAATAATTAGTGTAGTGGCGACATGTTTATTTTTATACATAGTTTATATACAACTAATCGAAGGAAATGCTGCATCTAGATATCCTTGACTAACACCGCAATTCTTTACTGATTTGTTCCAAACTTATTTTAACAGAGCATTTAGTTCAATAGAGTGAACTTTGAATAGTCCACCAAAACCTCATGCTTTTGTAAGTTTACCTCTCCAGAGTATTTCCGGATTAGGTATCTGACTTGCAAGTAGCACGAGTTATATGACTTTATAGTAAGGCTCCGTTAATCTTTATTTTAGTTGCTTTATGCTGTTTAAATATATTTTATTTTTATATGATTAATATAATAGGAAATAATATGTAGGGTTGATTAACATATTTCCCTTATCTAAATAGGGAAAACATAAATTAAATCGCTTATTTATATATTTTTGCTATAAGCTTTATATTTAATCATATTGCTCTTCCTCGTTATTAAAAAACTGCTAAAGGATTTTGGTTAATGAAGAGCATAGATATGAATAGTTAGTTTTAAGCAACGTGTATTACAAATATAAGTATATAGATTGTATAAATTATCTTAATATTAAAAATATAAAGATGCAAATATTAATCTATAACAAAAAAGTGTTATAGAAAGTTTATTTTCACTTAAATGTAGATTTTTCTTAGAAAAATCTACAAACAAAAAAGAAAATATATTTAGAGAGATTAATCTCTCTCATAAAAAAATTCCAGAGGTAAAAAATAAACAAAATAATAACCTGACATACAATTAAAAAAATATGAGAATATTAAAAAGTCATCCTTTATTAAAAATGGTTAATTCATATGTAATAGATTCACCTCAACCTTCTAATATTAGCTATTTATGAAATTTTGGTTCATTATTAGCTTTATGTTTAGTAATACAAATAATTACTGGTGTTACTTTAGGAATGCATTATACACCTAGTGTGCTTGAAGCGTTTGATTCTGTAGAACATATAATGAGAGATGTAAACAATGGTTGATTAATACGTTATTTACACTCAAATACTGCGTCAGCTTTTTTCTTTTTAGTATATTTACACATAGGAAGAGGATTATACTATGGATCATATAAAGCACCAAGAACATTAACATGAACAATCGGTACAGTTATATTAATATTAATGATGGCTACAGCCTTTTTGGGATATGTTCTTCCATATGGGCAAATGTCTTTATGAGGTGCAACTGTTATTACTAATTTAATGAGTGCAATACCTTGAGTAGGACAAGATATAGTTGAGTTCATTTGAGGGGGGTTTAGTGTAAATAATGCAACATTAAATAGATTTTTTGCATTACATTTTGTATTACCCTTTGTATTAGCTGCATTAGCTTTAATGCATTTAATCGCTTTACATGATTCAAGTGGATCAGGTAATCCGTTAGGTGTCTCAGGTAATTATGATAGATTGCCTTTTGCTCCATATTTTATTTTTAAAGATTTAATAACAATATTTATCTTTTTTCTAGTGTTATCAATATTCGTGTTTTTCATGCCAAATATGCTAGGAGATAGTGAAAATTACGTAATGGCTAATCCTATGCAAACACCACCTGCAATTGTACCAGAGTGATATCTTTTACCTTTTTATGCTATTTTAAGATCCATACCTAATAAATTATTAGGTGTTATAGCTATGTTTTCTGCTATTTTAGCTTTACTTATAATGCCATTTACGGATCTATCTAATTTAAGAGGAATACAATTTAGACCTTTAAGTAAAATAGCCTTTTTTGTATTTGTAGCTAATTTCTTGATACTAATGCAATTAGGAGCAAAACATGTTGAATCACCTTTTATTGAATTTGGACAAATCTCTACTGCTTTATATTTTGCTCACTTTTTAGTGATTGTTCCTTTTGTAACTTTATTAGAAAACAGTCTAATAGATTTAGCAGTATTAGAGGAAAAAGATGATTTTCTGCCTTTAGGCGCAAGAGTATCACAACCATAAAATGTAATATTCCTGCGAAACCACACGCCATTGTCCCCTATGATTAAAAAGTTCATCTATCTCTTTAGGAATGGTTTACCTCTCTTATCTATTAAATTTTTGGATAAAGTAAAATTTGAATTTAAGTTTTATTTATTATACGCGCATCAATTATAGAATTTTTAGTGAAGGTGTAGCATACATTGCAATGACTTTAATATAGTATTATTTGTGCAATAATAAACAAAAAGAATTTTTGTTTTTATAATAAATTTAAATTAATAGTATATTATTAAAGTTAAATTAAGTATCTTAAATATAAGTATGCATACACTAGTCTTCTTAATGCAAGTAATTTTATTAATTGTACCCCTTTTTTTCATTGTAGCTCTTATAAGCGGAGCAGTAAGAAAAAAAGTGGCTACACAAACTAATTTAATATTATTTTTTCTCGGTCCTTTAATAATTTTAATTTTTTCACTATTAGGATATGCAGTTATACCATATGGTCCGGGTTTAACTATAGGAGATATGCCCTTAGGTATATTATATATGTTAGCCGTTTCATTTATTTTTTATGGAATATTATTAGCCGATTGATATATCAATTATAAACTCTATTTTTTGGCAAATCCAAATAAAATAACAGAAATAAAAAATATATTAACAGTGGTATTAATGTTATTCAAAATCTATGAAAAAATATATTTATTAGGTACTTCGTTAGATTTAGATATTATTTCATTTATAAATACATCTAGTTCATCAAATTCTGATGTAAATTCTGATGGATCCAATTCAGAAAATAACCCAGAACAATCAGAAAATAACTCTGAGGAATCAGAAGAAAACTTTGGGGGCTCGGATTCTTCAGAGTTATGAGATTATAATTCTGATGGATCAGAAAATAACCCAGAGCAATCAGAAAATAACCCAGAACCCTCAGAAAATAATTCTGAGGGTTCACAAGATAATCTTGCAGATGAAGGACCACAAATAGCATCATCTCCAAATTCATCTGAATCTGGAAGTTCAGTGTATACATCTTGCCCTTGTTGTGGAAGCAACGATGATTGTACTACATGTCAACATATGGCCACAGAAAGGCGTTTTATGGACCCTAATGAAATGAGACCTGTTTCGTTAGGAAGAGATTGTTGTGCTCATCCTGGGTCTCGTGGTTTAATAAAATGTCTGGGTTGTAAGTGTATGTTTTGTAATGAATCATGTTTTAATCATAACTCAAATAGAGATAATTAATAGCTTTTTATAAAATACTATTAAATATATTACAATGACTTTAATATAGTATTATTTGTGCAATAATAAACAAAAAGAATTTTTGTTTTTATAATAAGTTTAAATTAATAGTATATTATTAAAGTTAAATTAAGTATCTTAAATATAAATATGCAAACGTTAATCTCCATAATAGAAGTAATTTTAGTAGTTGTACCTGCTCTTTTAGTTGTCGCTTTTACAACCGTAGCAGAAAGAAAAACAATGGCAAGTATGCAAAGAAGATTAGGACCTAATATTGTAGGATATTATGGGCTACTACAAGCATTCGCAGATGCATTAAAATTATTATTAAAAGAATGTGTATCTCCTACACAAGCTAATTTAATATTGTTTTTCCTCGGTCCTTTAATAACTTTAATTTTTTCACTATTAGGATATGCAGTTATACCATATGGTCCGGGTTTAACTATAGGAGATATGCCCTTAGGTATATTATATATGTTAGCGGTTTCATCCCTTTCAACCTATGGGATATTATTAGCCGGTTGATCCGCTAATTCTAAATATGCTTTTTTAGGTTCATTAAGAAGTACTGCACAATTAATAAGCTATGAATTAATTTTAAGTTCTGCTATCTTATTAGTGCTTTTACTTTCTGGTAATTTAAATTTAACAGGAAATGTAGAAACTCAAAGAGCGGTTTTTTTCTTAGCTCCCTTATTGCCGGTATTTATAATATTTTTTATCGGTGCTATAGCAGAAACAAACAGAGCTCCTTTTGATTTAGCTGAAGCAGAGTCTGAGTTAGTCTCTGGTTTTATGACAGAACATTCCGCAGCTATATTTGTATTCTTTTTTTTAGCAGAATACGCTAGTATTGTATTAATTTGTATATTCACTTCTTTATTGTTTATAGGTGGTTATTTGAATATAGTAGCATTAGATTTTGTTAATGCACAATTTTTAACAAAATCTTACATAGATTATGACACTGACATATGAATTGTACTAATACAAGGATTAAACACTAGTCTTAATTTAGGCTTAAAAGCTTGTGTAATGATATTTGTATTTATATGAGTAAGAGCATCTTTCCCTAGAATACGGTTCGATCAACTTATGTCATATTGTTGAACTGTATTATTACCTATAATAATTGCATTTATTGTTATTTTGCCTTGTATAGTTTTAGGTTTACACTTAATCTCTGTAAATTTTTTTGTATTATAGATATTATTTCTTTAACACTTTATTTTTTACTTATGAGTTTACATGAAATTAGCCAAACCCACATGCTTTTTAAAGTCACATTGCAAAATGCAATCTGTAGTGATCAAATATTGTTACTACGTTTATTTTTTACTGTATATTTTTTTTTTACAGGAATGGAACCTCGTTCGTTATATTTTATCAATGATTTATAAAATCTTATCTATGAATAAGAATATGTAACAAACCTAGGTTTTTCACTTTTTTTCTTTTGAGATTATTGAATATATAATTTTAGGCCTTTGAAAAAGTCAATTTGTTTATTGACACAAGTGAAATTAAACGTATAACTTTATAAGTCTTACATATTATTTATAGATAAGCTTAAAAAAATTCCAATTTTTATCCAAAAAAGTTGAAATATGTAAATTTTTAGATAATCCTGTTAAATATAATGATTATTTTTATCGGGTAAATGATTTATTAGAATAAATAAGGAATAAGGTAATAATCTGACGTATAATATTAGTCAGATTGAAACAAGTTTAAATATTTCACTGATATATAGTGGTATACCTTTTAAATAATATGAGTATCAATACGCAATTAGTTACATTATTTAAGTATTTAATAAATTGATAAATAATTGGGGCGTTTTTCAAAAACTACAGGTAAATAAAATATATTTTATTTACTATACTTGCGCAATCTTTGCTATACTTTAAATTTGTCGTAATATCATAAATAACAATATTTTAATTAAAGCTGTAATTTTTTTAATTGAAAGATCTATATATTTACACATAAAATTTTTATTATTAGTTTATTTTTCAAGAATAAAAAAGAAAACATAATATGTAATAGTAATTATCATTATAATTTTATTACAAAACTAAAAATTGAGTTTGATGATGGCTCTGAGTGAACGCTGTCCAAATGCTTGACACATGCTAATCGAACGACTAATTTGATTATATATGAGTTATATAATAATATTAGTAGTGGTGTACAGGTGAGTAATGATAGCCTAGCTGCCTTAAAGTAAGGATGAAAAGATCCCTTATAAAAAAAAAGAAATAGAAAGTTTCGCTTTAAGATGTTAGTATATCCCGGAAGAGTAATAGTTAAATCTAGCTCGGGTTTCGGTAGTCGTGACTGAGAGGTCGATCGACCACATTGGGTATGAAAAAAGCCCAATGCGTAACGTACAGCAGTGGGGAATATTGGTCAATGGTCTAAGGACTGAACCAGCCATTTGGAGGAATGAAAGACGAATAAGTCGTTTAAAGTTCTAGATAAAAAATTTATAATGAATAATTTTTATCTATAAGTCTTGACCAAATTACGTGCCAGCAGTCGCGGTAATACGTAGAAGACAAGTGTTATTCATCTTTAACAGGTTTAAAGGGTACCTAGACGGAAAATCAAGCCATAGTAGGGACTAATTTTCTAGAGTTTTATGGGTGAAGATCGAATTATCTGAGAAGCAATAAAATGCTATGATACAGGTGAGACGGGCCGCGGCGAAGGCAATCTTCTATGTAAAAACTGACGTTGAGGGACGAAGCCTTGGGGAGCGATAAGGATTAGATACCCTAGTAGTCCAAGGAGAAAATTATGAGTGCCATAGACTAGGTACTAGTTTATAAATGAAAGTGTAAGCATTCCACCTCATGAGTAAAGCGGCAACGCCGAAATTGAAATCATTAGACCGTATCTGAAACCAGTAGTGAAGTATGTTATTTAATTCGATGGTCCGCGAATAACCTTACCACCTCTTGAATAATAATTTTTGTTTTGGGATTTATTTTTCTTACAAGCGCTGCACGGCTGTCTTCAGTTAATATCGTGAGATTTTGGTTTGTTCCATTAATTAACGAAAACCCTTGTTTTATTTTACATATATAAAGCAGTTCACCGTCATATTGGATAAGATAAACGGGATCAAGACAAGTCATCATGGCCTTAATGAGTGTGGGCTATAGACGTGCCACATATGCCTCTACAAAGGGAAGCGAAATTGTGAAATGGAGCTAATCCTCAAAATTGGACATAACTATTCGTGAATTGTAGTCTGAAACCCGACTACATGAATATGGAATTACTAGTAATCGTGAATCATTACGTCACGGTGAATTTAATCTCAGATGGGTACTAACTACTCGTCAGGCGCTGAAAGGGGTATGCGCAATAAGTTTGGTTACTAGTTAATGTTTATTATACTTAACTATATGTATATTATTTAGTTTGTAATTTTCGTATGCGTGATCTCAATTGGTGTTAAGTCGAAATATGGTTCGTGTAATGGAAATTGCACGGGGTTTATTATCCTTAAAAACAAATTGAGATCTGCTACTACCCACCTTAAATATACTAAATTCTTAGTTTATAATATTTGCTTAGAACTGCCTTAGTCTAAAGCGTAACTAATTTAAGATGTAAAATTTGTTTTTATTTATATCACTTATAATATGATGATCAACAAAATATATAATTTTTCTGTTTTAACCGATTATTGAAAAAAGGATAAACTATTGGATGAACTGTGATATATAAAATTTTTCGCCTTTTTATATATCAAGAAAATAATATACATTCTTGCTATACATATAAATATAATTATATTTATATTTATTTGTATAATAAAAATAATTTCTTTACTTTTATTTGGGCTGGAGTTAGATTTAGGAGGTCTTTTATTGAATCTTAATGGTGATTCAAATGAATTTCCTGATTCATCAGATGGTCAATCTAATGGGGAAAGTGATGGTAGATCAGATGGTCAGTCTAATGGGGGAAGTAATGGTAGACCAGAGATGGAGCCTAATGATCAGCCAAACCTTATACCTAATGGTGAGTCTAACCAGGACTCGAATGATCATAATAGCGACAATGGTGGAGGCTCCGGAGGTGAAGGTTCTTGTACCTGTTGTGATCAGGATCAGGACACTGAAGGACCTTGCGGTTGCAATTATGACTGTAGCCCTGATATGATGAATCATAATGTTGAGGGATCAAATGGTGTTTGTTGTGGCTGTAGATCTACTACTTATAATTATTCTTGCAATGATTGTACCTGTACTTATTGTAACAACTGTTACAGTGACAGAGTAAACTAATAAGAGTTTTACTAAATACAATTTTTCAGTTATTTATTCCAAACTTTATTAAATATAACCTTACACATAATTAAAGACAATTAAGTCTTCCAAATTCACATCTATTTTGCTTTTAGTTTTATTCATTTCTTATTTTTGTTTAAGAAGATTTGGTTTTTTTTCTTTTTATTTTCAATAAAAAGTTTTTTATAAAAAAAAAATCCGAGTGCTGGAACTGGTAGACAGGGCGAACTTAAGATTCGCTGATTAATATCGTAAACGTTCAAATCGTTTCTTGGGTATACCGTAGTATTATAATATATAGGCTAGCTTCGAAAATAAATAAATTAGAAAAAGTACACGGTAGAGATTACAACATTAAAGGATTTATTGCGAAATCGTAGGATCACAAAACATTTTTGTTTTGCAAAAATGTTAAAAATTTAAATTCTATTCGGTGAATATAAAAATAAACTATCTCTTAAATATGAGTATTCTGTTTAAATATGATATTAATAACAAAATCATGAAAAACAATAAAAATTGTATAAAGATAAATAACGATATAACATACATTGTGCCAATAATTTCTTACAATAGTGCTTATATTAAAAAAAATTAGATATATTTAAAAATAATATAAAAAATGGAATATATAGATGTACTAATGTTTTATCAAAAAAAAGCTATATAGGTTCTGTTATAAAATTATCTCATAGATTAAGAAATTATTATAATATATTCTACTTAGAAAAAGAAATTCAAAAAAACATCAGTATGATTTACAGAGCATTACTAAATTATGGGTATCATAAGTTTAAATTAGATATTATTTAATATTATGTTCCATCAATTCCTGTTAAAAGAGAATAATATTATTTTGATAAATTAAAACCTGAATATAATATTCAAAAACCCTAGTATCTCTAATAGGATTTAAATACAAAAAGACTTCTATTGAACTTATTCGTGCTAGTAAATTAGGACGTAAACGTAGAAATAGCTAAATCAAAAATAGCTGCTTCAAGTAAACGAGGGCAATGTGTGACAGTTATTAACAATAAAGCTTATGCAACAAAGTAAAATATTAAAAAATATAAAAAACTGATAATTGCATAGCCTTACAGGGGGTATAGTTTAACAGGTAAAACCACGAACTTGCACTTCGTAATTTTAGGCTCGATTCCTAATATCTCCAAAAAAATATTACTATAAATATAACAATATAGGTTGCTTATTCGTTTAAAAGTAAAGCTCGAGAAGCTCAACTTGGTAGAGCGGAACACTGAAGATGTTTAGGCTGTAAGTTCAAATCTTACCTCGAGCGTATATAATAGGTGTGCTGAAAATTGGTAACCAGGTTCCGCTTAGGACGGAATAGTTTCTACTTTGCAAGTTCAAGTCTTGTCACCTATAGTATATGTTGTCGACTAATAGGTAAGTCATAAATTTTTGGTATTTATTATTGAGTGTTCGAGTCGCTCCAACATAAAGGTTTTTATTGTTAGTAAAAATCTTACATATAATTATTTATACGAAGAGGTAGTTTAATTGGTAGAACGTAGTGCTACGGACACTTTGATACAAGTTCAAATCTTGTCCGCTTCTTGTTTTTTTTTTTTCTAAAAAGGGGAATAAGCTGCAAAAGGTTTGCATTTTGATTGCAGATCAACAAGTAGAAGTTCGATTCTTCCTTATTCCTAAATAAAATAAGACAAAAAAAATTTATTTTATTTAAAAATATTAGCCTTTATAGCTCAAAGGTAGAGCAAAATACTGTTAATATTTGGGTTAGGTGTTCGAGTCATCTTAAAGGCGTAAAAAACAGAATGAGATTTTAGTTTAATGGGTAAAACATGCGACTTTTAATCGTTATAATGTGGGTTCAAGTCCTACAGATCTTATCATATTTTATAAAACATATAATAATTATAAACTTTTACGCTATATTAAATAATTCTAATAAAATTCAAAAGGCTATAGCTTAATAGGTAGAGCCAGCTGCTCATGACAGCTTAGATGAGTGTTCAAATCATTCTAGCCTTAAAGTAAAAAGCCAAGATAGTTCAATTGGTTAGAACATTAATTTCATGCGTTAATAATGAGAATTCGAATTTCTCTCTTGGTACGCCCTTTAAGCGGGAGGGTTTAGGTGTTTTTAGGTTTAATTTATTAATATCCTATAAGATTAATTACTTTTATTTAATGTATTACGTTAATTTATATATATATGCTTCACTATATAGATTAAAGGTATTTCGCTAATGTTTATAAACATGGTTAACTACCTTTAAGGTCTTCGGTTAATGTTAACATACTTATATGTTAACATAATTGTATACGAAATAATTATTTTATTGTATACACACACATGTTTCATTTGACTCTCGATATCTAAATAAAGAATAATAAGTATAATGATAAAAAAATTCAAACAACTTTTGGTTTTCAAGTTACCTTTTTGATACACTTCCTTTATCACAAACCTTCTAAAAGGGTATAATCTAGGTTTAAAATACATAACTACGTATTTAGTTAAATTTTTAACTAGTATTTCTCATTCTTTTAGAGTTATAAGTGATATTCGTAATAAAAAAATGAGTTGGCTAAGACAATGATTTGTAGCTAAAATATATTATCCTTTTTTATATTACTGCAATCCTTTAAAAGGTGATATTATATTAAAATATAAAACAATTAACTTAATAATCCCTACATTATTTAGTTTTATTGTTATGCTAGGCCCTAATATAGAGCTAATACCCACTGTTTTTGAAATGAATAGCAGTGACATAACGATCCCGTCTTCTATTCCTGGTTCATCAAATGTTATAGATCTTACAGGAAATGAAAATATAGAAAAACCCTGAATTGATCTTAAACTTGTGAAGAGGCAAGGTGATTTCTATGTAGTGGACGAGGTACAAAGTAATGGGGCTAATCTAATAGATAGATTAGAAGCACAGGCAGGACAAGAAAAACCTGTGTTAGAAACTTTAAAATTTAGCGGCCGGTCTTGACAGGGCTTTAGATTACAACATGACAATTCAGCCGATATTAATACAATGGTTTTTCAAGGTAAAAGATTTCAAGGACATTATGCGGATCTAAAGTTTAGTAATGCTACAATTACTAGTTACAAATTACCTATCCAAAAAAATGATAGTGGATCTATTTTTATTGTTTGAAAAAAGGTTGGTAAACTTTAGAATTAAAAGAGATAAATACAACAAAGTAAAAAAGGGAGGGATGGTAGGGCAAAAAGGAAGGGTCCGTTTGTAGGTTTACGGGTTGAGCTGTAAACTCAATAGCATTCTGCTGTCGAAGGTTCGAATCCTTTTCTTCCTATTTCTTATTAGCTTAATGGTAAAGCAGAATACTTCTAATATTCTGATTTAGGTTCAAGTCCTAAATAAGAATGGTATAAAAATAATACAGAAGTTTCTTATGTAGGAGAGATATAATAATAAAGTAATGATACAAGCAGCAAAAATAATAGGGACAGGTTTAGCAACAACAGGTTTAATAGGAGCCGGTGTAGGAATAGGTGTAGTTTTCGGTGCATTAATTATAGGTGTATCTAGAAATCCTTCATTAAGAGGACAATTATTTTCTTACGCTATACTTGGTTTCGCTTTCTCAGAAGCTACAGGATTATTTGCATTAATGATGGCATTCTTATTATTATATGTTGCATAATCTTTTTTTTTTTAAGGTAGATATAGTTTAAAGGTAAAACCACTATTTGTGGCATAGTAGATCTTTGTTCAATTCAAAGTATTTACCCTCTCATGTATGGCTAACACAATTAAGTAAGGTTAATATATATGAGGTTACATTTAGTTTGAACATAATTAATCAGCATAATATATATGAGATTATCACTAATATTATTTTTAATTGGGACTTTAGGTTTTGTTTTAAATAAAAAAAATATAATATTAATGCTTATTTCTATAGAAATAATGTTATTATCTATAACTTTCTTAATATTAATAAGTTCGTTACGCTTTGATGATATATTAGGACAAGTATTTTCTATATATATAATAGCTATTGCGGGAGCAGAATCCGCAATAGGTTTAGGTCTTTTAGTAGCATTTTATAGATTGCGTGGATCTATAGCTATAGAAAATAAATAATGTATCTAGCTTTAATAGGGTTACCAATATTAGGATCAATAATATCCGGTTTTTTTGGTAGAAAAGTCGGGGTTAGCGGATCACAAATAATAACATGTACATGTGTTATAACAACAACAATTTTAGCCATTTTAGCTTTTATAGAAGTAGGTTTAAATAAAAACCCTGTGAAAATACATTTATTCCGGTGAATAGATGCAGAATATTTAAATGTATCTTGAGCATTTAATTTTGATTCTTTAACAGTGTCAATGTTAATACCTGTATTAATCATATCATCTTTAGTACATGTTTATTCTATAGGATATATGAGTCATGATCCTCATAACCAAAGATTTTTTAGTTATTTAAGTTTATTTACATTTATGATGATAATCTTAGTAACAGCAGATAATTTTTTAGTTATGTTTGTAGGATGAGAAGGTGTAGGAGTTTGTTCTTATTTATTAGTAAGTTTTTGATTTACAAGAATAGCGGCAAATCAAAGCTCTTTATCAGCCTTTTTTACTAATAGAGTAGGAGATTGTATATTAACAGTAGGTATGTTTGCTATTTTATGATCATTTGGAAATGTTGATTATACAACAGTCTTTTCACTTTCACCCTTTTATAGCGAAAGTGTTATCATTTTTGTTGGTATATGTTTATTAATAGGTGCTATGGCTAAAAGTTCACAAGTAGGTTTACATGTTTGATTGCCAATGGCTATGGAAGGTCCTACACCAGTATCCGCTTTAATACATGCGGCTACTATGGTTACTGCGGGTGTTTACCTTTTAATGAGAGCTTCTCCTTTAATAGAGTATAGTTCGACAGTTTTGTTACTATGTTTATGGGTGGGTGCAATTACAAGTGTATTTAGTTCCCTTGTTGGTCTCTTTCAACAAGATATAAAAAAAGTTATAGCTTATTCTACCATGAGTCAATTAGGTATGATGGTTATAGCTATTGGTTTATCTTCCTATACAATTGCTTTATTTCACTTAGTTAATCACGCCTTTTACAAAGGTTTATTGTTTTTATGTGCGGGTGCAGTCATTCATGCAGTAGCAGACAACCAAGATTTTAGAAAATATGGTGGTTTAGTTTCATATTTACCTTTAACTTACTCACTTATGCTTACGGCTTCTCTTAGTTTAGTGGCCTTTCCTTTTATGACAGGTTTTTATTCTAAAGATTTTATTTTGGAATCTGCTTACGGTCAATACAAACTATCTAGTATAATTGTATATTTTATTGCTACAATAGGTGCTATGTTTACTACACTTTATTCTGTAAAAGTATTATATTTGACCTTTTTGACAAATCCTAATGGTTCTTTAATTAATTATAAATTTAATAAATCTGCTCATGAAGCAGATGTATATATGAGTACACCTTTAGTTATATTAGGTATATTTTCTATATTTTTTGGATATGTAACTAAAGATCTTTTTATAGGTTTAGGTTCAGATTTCTTTTCGGATAATGCTTTATTTATACATCCTCAACATGAAATTATGTTAGATACTGAATTTGCGGTTAATACTTTCTATAAATTATTACCTTTATTTTTTACAATAACTTTAACTTTATGTTCTATTGTTTTAACAGAATTTTATCCTAATTTACTTTTTAGCTTTAAATTCTCTAGATTTGGTTATAACATATTTAGTTTTTTCAACCAAAGATTTTTAGTGGAAATGTATTATAATAGATATATATCCAGTACAGTTCTTAATTTAGGAGGACAAACAACTAAAGTATTAGATAAAGGTGCAGTAGAGTTGTTTGGACCTTTTGGTTTAGAACAACAATTTACAAATATAAGTAAAAAAATAGACTCTTTAAGTACAGGTGTAGTTACTAATTATGCTTTATATATACTTATAGGGTTAATAGCTTACATAAGTGTAATTAATTTTAATGAATTTAACATTTTTATTATTATTCATGCTTTAATTGTGCTTACAACAGATAAGAAGAAATAAATTTTTTTAACTTTACGTCTAAAAATATAATGTATAGAAAAGGGGTTATAATATTAATAAAATAATTATGACATTTCCTTTTGTTACATATTTTATAAATATTTAATAACAACTATAATATATACATTTATTAAATATTTCTTAGCTAGATTTATTTGTTTAAAACACGTTTAATTATAAACTGTTTATAATTAAACAAATAGATTAAATTTTTGGGCGTAAGTAAATTAAACTTTTGTATTTTTAGTTTACTTACGCTTCCAGGGGAATAATAAATATCCAATATGCAGAAGAAGATTGTATAAAATTAAAAAAGAAAACTATGCCACAACTTGTACCTTTTTTTTTCGTTAATCAAGTAATATTTAACTTTGTTTTATTAACAATTATTATATATACATTTACAAAATACTTATTACCTAGATTTGTTCGTTTGTTTAAAACACGTTTACACATAAACAGTTTATAATTAAACAAGATTAAAATTTTTATTGAAAAAAGATAATTACTATTTTTTTAATAAAAAAAAAATAAACTTTGAATAAGATAGTCTTATAAAAATATAATAATGTCTTTAGATTTTATAGATGCTTTTGATAAAGAAAAACATGGGACGTTACAAGCACGTTCTACACAATTAACCCCCCCTAAAATTAAGAAATATACAACATTCTAATAATTCAATTATAACACAAAGAGACATATTTGCTTATAGTTCTTTAAAACTATCGAAGTTTATGAAAACCCAATTCATGAAGCTTTGAGTTTAAATGAATATATAGTAAAGTTAAAAATATGCCAGCCTGTTGTACTTCATCTAAATGAAACGGTGTAAATAAATAGGATTTTCTAGCAAATTTTTCTAATTTGTAGGGTGCCTTGGATGTAAAGCAGGTAATAATAAAATTTTCTAAAGCTTTCTATATAATGTCTGTATATTTTATAAGTCTCTTAATATCTAAATAAGGAAAAAAAATTAATAGTATTAATATGTTTATAAAAAAATTTAACAGTTTTTCAGTTTTATTTTACACTACATATAATGATGCTCCTGAACCTTGAGGGTTATTTTTTCAAGACAATG
>AMYF01000186.1:0-10712 GCA_000315175.1 Herpotrichiellaceae sp. UM238 | reverse complement strand
GGGGGCTGCATGGTAAACTCTTGCAGAAACGAGCTGCGCGAGAGTCTAGGCTGCTCTTTGCAACATCTCTGTCAAGTCCAAGGTTGTGGGACTTTTGCTAGTGGCCGCCAGCACGCCGATGCCGGCTTGGTCATAGACAAATCGTCTAGTCACTCAAGTTGAAGACGACTTAGGTCATGCTGGCGAATTGGCGCGTCGAGGGGTAAGCTACACTGGGCTCGTCAATAGTCAACGTAGCTGTCTCAAGAAAGTCTGGCCGTGCATAAGAGATATACTTGACACTTCGCGTTGAAAGTTGAGAATTTATCTGAAGTTGATCACTGGCATTGCCAGGGTAGCCGATGATGCTTTCGTGCTGATAGCGTCCTCTCGAATGGTAGGACCTCCATTGGAAACTATGTGCAGATACCGCGGGCCGTTGAACTTGGATGCCGGGGACGGCGTGCAACGCTGAAACTTTGTCGAATGGTGGAGCTCGATTATCATTCTGTGCGGCAGGGAAAGAGCCTTGTAGATGGGCTTCTCAAATCTATCCACACTGCGACGCATACCCACAAGATCCATCATCTCTGGGCCACCTGGTGTGGCATGGAGATATCTCACTGGTCAGCTATGGTCGAATGTAGCATTGAACGCAAGATGCAGAGCACAAAGGCTATCAGCTCGGAAAAGGAAAGCTCAAGTACTGCTCAACGCCATCAAAACTCCGCAGACAATGGTATTGAGGTAAATTCATCACCGAAATATTTGCCCGCGCTCTCGAACAAGTGATACACCGTTATGCTGTTCAGAGACAAGCGAACTTTGCGTGCAGGGAGATCCCATTCCCTCATGATGCGTCCCTTGTGGTCTGATCGTTGTCCCAGTTCAGTTTCATTTCAGGTTCAGGTGCGCGCCATGCTTCATTGAGAGTCAAGAAGCTTGACACAAATTGAACCTAGACGCGTACGAAGCAATTTGGACGATCTGTGATTCTGGTGAATCGTAGATTCCACGGGGAGGAGTCGCTCGTGGGTGACGTTCGGCACAAGTCAAGATCTGTAAGGCTGACATCCGTATCTTGTACGAGTGTCTTTGAACGGCAACTGCATTCTGAACATAATTTGTCCAGGTTTCTAGCATCGTGCAGAGTCAAAATGTGGTTGTGACTTCGCGCGTCTCGGAAAACTGTCGATCCGATCACTTTAGATGAGCTTTGCACATAACGCAAAACAGCTCATAGGCCACCGCCGCGGACATTTCTAGATGGTGCAAAAAATCAAGCCGTTTGGTGTCTCTGCGAGGTAAGATGGCGATTAGGACTGACAGCACTTGTCGTGAACAAAGCTAACTTTTAATACGATGCGACCAGCAACACTTCTGCTAATAAAAAACTCCGTTTTGACAGTCCTCGACAAGGCCACTTATATCGCAAATTTCTCCTGTCTCGCTCAACAAGTCAGCAATGACCAGCTATTGAAGCGATTGTGTCTGCGCATTCATTTCATGGCCCTCGACCACATGGCTATCCTTCAGAATGCGGTGTGGAACACGCCAAGGCAGTGATCGCCCTCCAGAGTCTAGACCTAGAGTCGAAATACGTAATTCCTAGGATTTGAGGAAGCGACAACCTTGGGAGTTGACGAGCTCGCAGAAAATTGATGCCGCGGCAAACACTTTGTGGCCTAGAAAGTTCGGGCATATGGGGGTCAACAAAAATTCAGCCCCATTTGCGTTAGGCTGGCTAAACCTTGCTCTACGTCCTGCTTCTTTGTTCTTGGCTTCAGCTGATCATTCCAGAAAACTCCAGTGAAAACACTGAAAGCGTAACAAGGATGGCGAAATTTCTTCTTGGTGTATGACCATGGCTGTCCACGTCCACAATGCTCACAAGAGGCAGACACACATATGGCCTAGGCAGTGTCGACCAATACTCATGCTGGCGCAGAAAGTCGATTGCTTCGTGTGCATAGAGACTGATGACGGTGTAAGTCGATTTAAAATGGCAAATTATGCGGTAGTCCTCGCCTGCTCCCAGGCCGTGCTTCCGTAAGTTATTCTTCATGCACTAAGGGAAACTTCCAGCCTTTGAACACACCATATCGACCATATCGTTTCTGTCACGTCGTAATGTTGTGCCTTTTTTTCCTTTACCAAATCACGTCCAAGCCTGGTGCATTCAATTGACTCGCTCGGATCTGTCACTCCTTCGTAACCTGAAGCGGATCTCCGCTGCTTCCTTGTCAGCACGTGGCCTGACCACGGAAGATGTGTCAACGTTCCATAGATAAGCAATTCATCATGTCAGGAACACTAGACGATCATTCTACGCCTCCTCCGCCGAAGACAAAGCAGGAGCGCATCAGAGACAATCAACGTCGAAGCCGTGCTCGACGACAGGAGTACCTCGCGGACCTTGAGCGACGACTATCGGAATGTCAGATCACATGTCGCTCAGCTGATATTCAAAGGTCGGCCTTCTTAGAACTGCAGATTGAAAATGCAAGGTTGCGAGAACTGCTGGCCTTAGCAGGCGTCAATGACCAGTTCGTCGAGCAGTATGTGTCGCAAGCGATTGCGCAATCCGGACAATTTCCACAACAGTCAAATCCTGCTCTTCGGCAATTGAAGCCCAGAATATCCAGCATAGATACCGCGCAGTCATCGAACTCGAGCATCTTGCCGTCTACGTCTTCAGGAACCCACGGACAGCAGCCGACCTCGCTGCACCCAATGAACACTGCTTTTCCGAATTTAAATATTCCAGACGGACAGACATCATCGTTGTCTCCCTCTGGCTGTGCGGCTGGTACACCCTTCGATTCATCAATGCAAAATATGGGCGTCAGCCAGAACTTTGACTGGCTCTATCAGCAGACACCGCCACAGCATCGACTTCAAGAACCAACGGACACGTTTATATGCGATACCTTTCTTATGCCGTCACAAGGGCCTGCTGGTGTCGCGGATGATAGTTCAGTGTTGTGTTCTGTGGCTAAACATATGATTGATCAGTACCACATACCACCAGCTGAAATGGAGGATGTCAAGGCAAAGCTTGCAGAAGGATTCCGTCAACCACCTTATCCCGGTGCTGCCTGCGCTGTGAACAACCAGACGCTTTTTCAGGTTCTGAATGAGCTCAGTCAAAAATACTCATGAGTTTGATAAGCCTGGATGTTCTTTACACTCAGCTCTCGAATTACGTGCTTCAAAGGGAGAGGAATGATTCTGGAGAATACGACTCATTTAGGCACAGCCATGGCCGTTGCGCCTTGCATACCCTCCCGGCAGAAATCATGCGACCACATGGGCCACGATGACACATAGGTTCGACCGTCCGATCACGCTTTCGCTCAAATCCTACATGACCGACTGACAGAATTTTGGGAGTCATGGTGACTCGAGGACTCTTCTGGTTGGCTTTGCGGAGAGATCAACGGCTCGATCTGCCTGCGGCTGGATCCCACTCATGTACAACAATCTTAGTTGCATTGCATCTCAAGGTCATAGGACTGACCCGTTGCAGCCTCGGCGCGCGAGCCCCTGCACCATG
The DNA here is from genome assembly GCA_000315175.1 of Herpotrichiellaceae sp. UM238. Lineage (NCBI taxonomy): Eukaryota > Fungi > Ascomycota > Eurotiomycetes > Chaetothyriales > Herpotrichiellaceae > Herpotrichiellaceae sp. UM238. The sequence goes on along the minus strand of AMYF01000186.1, from coordinate 7,177 downwards.
ACGCATCCCGCATGTACTAGAGCAGGCACGACAAGCCGTCACAACTTTCTACAGAGCTACAGTCCCGGACTAGTACCAGTTTTGCTTGTCCGTACCTTCGAAATGCATGAGATCTGCAGGTTTATCTGATTCATGCAGGACTAGCAGCGCACAACTAGAGTAACGAACCAGACAAGCAGCATATGCAGTGTGAAAACCATGACGCATTTACTGACTGACTGACCATCGTGCTGCCTCATATTGTACAAGTCTGGACTTCTTCATTGGCACCTCTTGCTTGTTAGCTGAAGGACGCTGTGAGTATCGTTTATGAATTTCGCGCAGACTCGGGCCTTCCTATTTTCCCTCTACCATAAACCACTCTACCAAATCTCGGGAGTCGCGTCTACTCCGGAAGCTCAGCCAATCCTCTTCAACCAGTACTGACTCACTCCCCATTGCTTCGTTTTGCACACACCAGCAATCACTGCTCGCCAGATCCACCCTGAACCACTTTCCACCACAACGACGCCAAAAACAATGCATCTCCCCCATCTCCTCCCCGTGCTCGGCCTCATCTACACCCTATGCCGTGCCCAGAAGCCCTCCAGCTCTGCTCCAAGCGCTTGGGAAGAAATCCATCAAACTCTCCACACGTACGCCCTAGCAATCGACTTCAAAAACGCCGCGCTCTTCAGCCACGTCTTCGCCCCCACCGCCGTGGCAAACTACACCGGCCCGCTCTCCAACCTCGCCGGCCTGCCCGCCATAACCGAGGGGCTCCTGGCCTCCGTCAGCTCCCTGATCACGCAGCACCAACTGGGCACTACGGTAATCGACATCGATGAGCGAGGGCCGGATAGCGAGACGGGCGGCACGGCAAACAGCACGACGTACTTCACTGCGACGCTGTTCTCGGCTGCGGCTGAGACGGCGGGTGACTATGTGATTCTGTTTGGGCTGTATAGGGATGAATTGGTTGAGATGGAGGACGTGGAAGGAGCCCGGAGTCCGTGGAGAATTGTCAGGAGGCAGTTGGAGTTTATGACGCCAAATTTGGGTAATTTGACGCTGGGTTAGGGTGCGATGATCACGCGCGTATTAATCGCAATAGGGATACGACAGTTTGTGCAAGCAGGAGTGTTGGCGTCAATGGTGAGAAAGGGTCACGTTGAGCAGAATTATCCATCAGTAGCAAATGTACAAAGCTACAACAGCCTACTGTATGTGCATCGCAACGCAAGGTCAGCCAAAACTCCTTGCTATCCATCCTAGCCGTCGTCGGCCCCAAATATACCCGTTCCTCGGTTCAGCCTGCAGTATCCAGATGATCATAATCATCGAGTATCTTTGCGAGTAACACCAGCCATGCCCATCTCATTCAGATCTTCCCTCGTTATAGTGTGTGACTATACACATTCAATCCCTTCAAGCACTCTCAACGCTCTCTGTCCCTCTCGCTCAAAAATTCCCACAATCCTCTCTCCTTCCGCACTCAAATTCTGCTCCGCCTGTCCAGCGATTTGTTCAATCCACTGTTGGACGGTCATGTCTTTCTCCTTTTCACTCAGTATACCGTTTGCCACACCACCAAAGAGCGTGGTGTCTTGGTCATTAGTGAAAATCGTATCGATGTCTACCGGAGTCCATTGAGGCGGTGGTGCCCCTGGGCTAGATAGGGGCGGACGCGTAGATTTAGGAAGAGAGCTTGGCGGACGATTTTCTTGGTCTGAGGGTCCAGAAGGCGTGTCCTCCTTCTCAATCTGCTGCTGGTGTTGATTCTTTGAGCTGAAATGTGAGCATGACTGTCTGGTCTCTTGTTGCTGCAGCTTGCCGCACGATCGCCTCGACGACCGGCGCTTACTTTGCTGCACTTCAACTTCGGCGTGTGTAATCGAATGTCTTGGCGGATTCGTCTGCTCTTTGAGTGGGCTGATGTGGTTCACAGGAATAGGTGTGTGCTCCTTTTCAGGAGGACCCGTTTCTTGCATTTCTGAGGCTGGTTGTGTAGTCGCCTCATGTTCGCCACTTTCCACTTCGTCCTCTTTCAGAGTTTCTGGCTCTTCCAGCGCGTCTGTGAACGTGGCGTCAGGCGTTTCTTCGGGTGGGATGTGATATGAGCCTCGGAGGTCTTCTTGTGGCTGTTTTCTAGGTTCGTCTGGGTCTTGCTCGTGTTCTATTCCGTCTGGCCTAGCATCAGGCCTAGGCTCCAACTGGGGCTCGGGTTCGGGCTCTGGCGACGGTTCCGGCGTCGGTCTCTTCTTCTTGCCTTTTGACGCCTTGCGCTTGGGCTTTTCATAAAATACTTCTGCCTCGGGTTCTGGCTCAAGCTCTTCTTCTTGCCTTCCTTCTATTTCAGTCTCCGGTGCAGGCTCAGGTGTAGACTCTTTCTTCTTCTTCCCCCGTGACTTCTTAGGCAGCGGCGGCGGCAGCGGCTTTTCTATCTGCTCCTCGGGTCCCGGTTCTGGCTCCGGCTCTGGCTCTGGCTGCTTCTTCTTTCCCCTCGTCTTTTTCAGGGGCGGCTGTTCCGCAACCTCTTCCAACGACTCTTCTTGCGCCATCTGTGGTTCCGCTTCTGGTTCGTTCTTTTTGCTCTTTGTAGTCTTCGCCTTCTTCGGCGCTGCGGCCTTATTGCGCGCCGGAGCTTTCCTCTTCCCCTTAGTTGTACCTGTCGAGGTTGTAGATTGTATGGAGACAATACTATTGTCCATCATCTTCGAGTCTTCCAACGTCGTATCATGACCTAGAATTTCTATTATGCCGGTGCTCTCATCTGCCTGCGATATCAAAGTGTTGTTTGACTGTGTTGAGAGTCTTGACGCTTTTGACGCTCTACTCGTTCGAGAAGTCCTACCTACCTTCTTCTTCGGTCTCTTACTCGGCGCGGTTGTGCCGGCAAAGATAAAAAAAGGGCAGTTGGGGCTCCTCCTATAGTGTTCTTCAAAAGGGTTGTCTTTGGGCTCCCACCCATCCAAGCTCAACTTGCAGTAAACACAACTTGTGTAATCCTCACACTCTGCCGTAGGCGCAAAGTGCCAGCCAGCTTCGACCATTTTCTCTGTCTTACATGTCCAGCCTCTCTTGCTTTCGTGTGGCCAACCCATAGTCTCGAATGTACTCCTTCTGGCCTCGGCAAGCTGAGGTCCCGTAGGATCCTCCATGCTCGACATGTCATAAGCGCCTTCTACCTCTACTGACATGAGCAGGGCCCACGCGCAGTCGGAGCCATGCGTGAGGTGTTCCTGCAGCGGATCATCATCTTCTTCCCACCCGTCAAGGTAGCGGCCGCACATGAAGCATTCGACGTTATCTTTGCTGGAGGTGGGCTTGTAGAAGAAGCCTGCCTTTGCCAGGTCGGCTGGTGACGGTGACTTGTGTGGCCATCCTTTAGCGCGTTTGGACGGGGGAATGAAAGAGGCCTCACGCGACTCCAAGGTCGCGTAGTCCATGCTGAAGGGCTCGTCGATGAGGTTCGCTTTGCAAGGTGCCGACAACGTCGGAGTCGGAGGAGCTTTGAATTGTTTCGCAGAGCGAGGAAGATAGTCGTTCAATCGGTCGCGTAGCCGTCTCGGAGCCATATTAAACAGGTACGGTCCCGGTAAGCTGTGATTGGCTACGTCGTGTCCCACCAAAACAACCGGGTGATGACATAATTTGCCCTGGCAGGGCTTGTGGTGAGGGTCGACCTTGGGCGAATAGACGGGGCCTCAATGACACATGAGTGGGCCTTCACGGATCTGCGGAGTGCTGGGCACAAACTGCGCCAGAAGGTCAAACGAAGCTTCCGATGACAGAGTCCAGTTTGATGATATGTTGTAAGTGTTCGATTATGGATTGGTATTGACAGTGATGACTTTTCGAATTGTGACGACGGTGTTGGGAAAGAGGGGAGTGAACGAGATATACGGTGCAGTAGCGACTTTCCCCAGAAACGTCAACAAACGGAAGGTCCTTGTGCGAGCTGCAGATGCGAGCGCTGGTGCACGCCAGTTTCACTTCTCAAAATGCCAATGCCAGGAGCGAGCAAGGGACAACAGACCTGGGCGTGAAGGCGGGGATGCAACCTCGAGTAGGGGGAGTCGAAATAGTCAATCGTCTTCCCCTCCAAGCAGAGACCAGCTATCAGATTGGGAAAACAATCCAGACCTGAGCATATCAAAATTTTCCGAGCTTCCAGGCAAATACTTTGGAGTGAATCAACATATAATCATTAACGAAGAATTCAAGGAAGCATTGCGGCAGATATTATGGAAGTTCAGAGCTCCCATACGATATGCATTTGCTTATGGCTCGGGCGTCTTCCCCCAGAGCGCGAAGACAAAGACTGGTGCCACGCTACACCCGAGTGCTCCTGAAGCGATTACAAAGGTGCAGGATGGAAATCAGAAGATGATTGACTTCATATTCGGTGTCTCGTTCAGTCAACACTGGCATTCATTGAATTTGCAAGAGCACAAAGACCATTACTCCGGCTTGCGCTACCTCGGATCCTATGCTGTGTCCAAGATACAAGATTCGATAGGAGCTGGCGTCTACTTCAATCCTTATGTCACAGTCAATGGAACCTTGATTAAGTATGGTGTGGTCAATCTGGACACCTTGTGCAAAGACTTGTCAGAGTGGAACACCCTCTACCTGGCTGGCCGTCTGCAGAAACCTGTCAAGATTCTGAGAGACAATCCATCTGTGCGACTGGCAAATCAGGTCAACCTGATCTCTGCTGTCCGCGTAGCACTACTACTTCTACCCGAGAACTTCACCGAGGCCGAGCTCTACGCAACTATTGCGGGCATATCCTACAAAGGCGATCCACGTATGTCGGTAGGAGGTGACGACCCTAAGAAAGTCGCAAACATCGTCAAGTATCAGCTCGAAAACTTTCGCCGTTTGTATGCACCTTTGATCGACAACCTGCCGAACATCTCTTTCAACGACCGCGCCTGCAACAACGAAGATTGGATCAATGATCCCAATGTCAACGCAAAGCTCCAGCAGAACATGGATCCAGTGACTCGTGGACACATGGTCAGACGCTTACCGGAGGCGTTCAGGAAGAAGTTGTATTTCGAATATCAGTCCAAGTTCAACATTCCACGACGAGAATTCTTAGAGATGATGGAGAAAGTCAAAGATGAAGACCCAGAAAAGATAAGGCGGAAAGAAGGAGGTCCGTTCGAGCGAAGAATCGCTGAGGATACTGAGGGTGGTGGCCTCAAGCAGGAAGTTGAGGAAGTCATTGCAAAAACAGTAAGATGGCCCAGCTTTTCGCAGAGTCTAAAAGGCATCTTCACTGCTGGCGCTGCACGGAGTTGGAGGTATGTGCGTGAGAAGAGGGCAAAGGCCAAGGCGGGTGCAAAGCAAGAAAAGCATGAAGCAGAAATGAAGGAGGAGAAGGAGCAGAAGAAGGCTAGTGCTGCAGCAGCGCGCGGTGAGAAGTCTACAGTGAAGAAGGCATGATAGAGGTGTACCATTACCCAACATTGAAAAACATCGTTGTTTGTGCTTGCGGAGCAGACACTGCAAGCGCAGAGCTACGGAGCACAGCTGTTATCCTGTCTGCTTCGAACCAAAAAGTCCCAGAGCAAGACCTCTTCTGTATAGCCAGTCCGTTTGTCCAAAGTTACGAGCGTCAAGGAGCAGGTGAGATTTGGAGAGCGGTTGTTGTTGATTCAGGATGGCTTCTGCTGCAGAAACAGGATTATTACGAAGGTGTCATTTATGGGAGCGCCTCCCCTCGGCGAGGAAGGACTTGTGAGTCAACAGTGCGTCGCGGTGATCTCGAGTGGGACAGTCAGGTGATAACTCCTTGTGACCCGGACTGTTTTGTGTCACAAGGTGCCCGTAGATGACGAGTATTATCTACGGTGTGTCACACTGTCTCGCATGCCAGATCTGCTTCGTCCTGGTATGACCAGGGTGAGTACGTAGTCGAGCAGGTATCGAAAGGTCGCAAGCAAGATGGATCCCAAGATAGAACTACAAAGCTGTTCGATGAGATCCACAGACATTTTGTATCTGTCTTTTCCAGGTGGTAGTTGGCGCTTAGATGCGGTCGATCCATGGTTGATTTTCGAAACACCTGTTTCGAAGAAGCGCCCACGATCTACAGCTTGGCAGTCAACGTAATCAACACGCGGAAAAGGACCGACCTGTGTCACCTGAGCGATACTTGTGACAGAGTCATCTTCGACAACAAGGAAGCCTCGTCGAGACTTTTATGGGCCTTCTTTGAACTGCTAGGATCTGAGGAAGACATGGTCCATTTGACCTGGACTGCAACGCAACCTGGCTAACATGCATGCTAGCTGAGCACATCGCAGCTTGCGATGCAGTTGGCTGTGCAAAGCCCAGCAATGAGCGTTGTGTCGGACCGAGAGACTTGCAAAAGCTGGCTAGCAAGTGATGAAAAGATCAGGTGGAATACTCTTTGCGCCACACTTTGATGCTCAAGGCACCAGCCACAAGGCATTGGAAGTCCGCCATCGTGGAGATGACTGATCATTCAGTCGTAGGTCAAACTCTCATGTGCCGCATCTTCGCCGCCCTTATCCAGCTGCACGGACCTTCTTCCGAAGTTCGGGCGTCGTCAATGAATTCATGATTTCCCACAAGCGGTTAGCCCGACGATCGTCATTTCCACCAGTGAATTAGCAGCGAGGCATCTGCTCAGCCACGTCTCTCCAAAAATACCTTCGTTGTTCTGAACAGAACCACGAGCGGCGTAACGATATGCAGTGCAAGCAATCTAACAATTACCCGATCTGCAGCGCTCCGTAGTAAAATGAATGTTGTACCACTGTTGCAGTGCTTCTCATGACTCGAAAGCTAAGAGTGCTGAAACGTTTTGGGCGAGAAGAGAAAGTGCGGTCACATGATTCCGCGACTCGTCTGTACCAAGCCAGGGCTGACCAATCAACTGCGTAAGCAGGGGTGTCAGCTCGAAAGCTCCCGGGCTAAGATTTTGACTCGAACCAATCCCTTGCTTGAGGCGGCATAAGACGTGGTTCATACCAGCAGCCTCCCGTCAGCTGGAGCAGTCCACACCACATGCTATACGGACGACTGGTTGTGCTCCATCGATGGTCGCAACCACGGTTGTACGCGGGCCCTCAAGATCTGCCCACCTGACATCTCAACTGGACAATGGACACCTTCTGGTAAGATTGTCGCATTCTTGCATCGTCCAAATCTGGACAAC
>AMYF01000185.1:0-13834 GCA_000315175.1 Herpotrichiellaceae sp. UM238 | reverse complement strand
CTTCCTCGGATTAATAAGCTATAGGACCGCCTTTAAGGCGCCTAATAGTTTACTACTATCGATATTCGAGACGCTTACTATAGAGTAAGAATAAAGGAAGGGGAAGAATAGAAGACCGCCTTCTAAACTAAATATAGACTATTCGAATACTGTATTATACCTTTTAGCCTAACTAACGCTCTAGCTACGTTCTAAGCTCTTATTAACGATACGTTAAGAGAATTCTTAGATATATTTTATGTCGTATACCTAAACGATATCCTAGTGTTCTCTAAAACTTACGAACAGCACGTACGATATATACGATAAGTTTTATAACGACTTAGGAATAAATTACTACTAGTTAAACTCGAAAAGTATAAGTTTTATAAAACCGAGGTAACTTTTCTAGGATATATTATATCACGATAAGGAATTAAGATAGATTAATCTAAGGTAGAAGCTATGCTTAAATAGCCGGAACCTAAGTCCTTAAAGGATATATAGGGGTTCCTCGGCCTCGCTAACTTTAATCGACGATTTATAAAAAATTATTTAAGGATAACGGTACCACTTATAGACTTAACTAAGAAACCTAATAAAGGAAGATTCACCCTTATACTAAAGGTAAAAGAGGCTTTTAAGTTCCTTAAGAAAGCCTTTACTATAGTACCTATACTTAGAATCTTTAACCTAGAACTATAGACGATCTTAGAAACCGACGCATTCGACGAAGCTATCGCAGCTGCCCTCACCTAAAAATATAAAGACGGGAGGATTAGACCCGTAGTATATTATTCTAGGAAAATAATAGGCCCCGAGTTAAACTATAACGTTTACGATAAGGAACTCTTAGCTATAGTTGAAGCATTTCGATACTAGCGAGTCTACCTTAAAGGACCTAAATACCCTATTAAAGTCTACTTAGATTATAAGAACCTGCTATACTAGACTACTACTAAGAGCTTAAGTAAAAGGTAAGTAAGATAGGTAGAGCTCTTATCCGCTTACCACTTTAAGATCTTTTATATAAAAGGGAAGGAAAATAGACGAGCCGATGCGCTTAGCTAACGACCTGATTATATAGAAAATCTTAAACTAAGTCCGTTTATTATACTCTAAGCTAGGGGAGATTATATAACTTACGTATAACTAACCCTAGTAAATATAGAACCTAGTTATTATATGAAGACTAATAAGAAAGGAGAAAGAATTTATAACCCTCTCCTAATCACATAAGGAAATTAAGATATAACCAATATACGGTAGAACTAAAGGATAGTTATACGATATTTCTACGACGACCCTCTTATAGGCTACCTAGGTATAGATAAAACTATCGAACTTATTACCCGAAGTTATACCCCGTAGAAAGGTATAAGAAAAGGAGTCGAAGAATTTATTAAGGGATGCGAAACTTATATAAAAATTAAATATGCACGATACAAACCCTATAGATTGCTATAACCCCTAGGACCACTAGAGGGCGTATAAACTTCGGTTACCCTCGACTTTATTATAAAGTTACTAAAATTAAAAGAGCCCCTTACGAGTATATATTATAATACTATTTTAGTAATATATAATCGACTCACGAAATATTTATACTTTAGGCTATACCGAGAATCTTCTACAGTAGAAGATTTATCCTATAAATTCCTTAGAACTATCTTTATAAATTATAGAATACTAAAGAAGCTTATCTCCGATAGAGATAAATAGTTCACTTTAAAATTCTAGGACTTATTTATAAAACTTATATCCACTAAATATAAACTATTAACTTCGTTTTATCTACAGACGGATAGACAAATAGAGCGAACGAACTAGACCTTAGAATAATACCTACGAGGATTCTTAAACTATAAATAAAACAATTAGGTTAAACTACTACTAGTAGTATAATTTTATTTTAATAACCACGTCACTTAATCAGGTATTACACCCTTCTTCGTAAACTATAGATACCACCTAAGACTCGAAGACACCTCGGAAAGATAACTAAACGAAAAAGCTATAATTAAGGTCTAGGAACTACTTAAACTATATAAGGAACTAAGAACGGACCTTAAGTTCTTAGCTTAAAGAATAGCAAAATACGTAAATAGGAAAAGAATTACGAGACTAACCTTTTCGGAGAGGGACTACGTATACCTAGTACGAAAAAATATTAAAACCCGAAGACTAAATTTAAAACTAGACTATATAAAGTTAGGACCTTTTAGGATTAAGGAAGTTAAAGGACTAGTGATATTTATCTTAGAACTACTAAAAACTATAAGAATCTACCTAACCTTCTATATCTCCCTCCTTAAGCCAGCACTAAAGAATGCTAAGCTAGCTAGTTCGGTTAGGATTAATAAAGAACTAGAGACTAACGTCTATAATATCGAAAAAGTTATTTTAACTAAGCACATTAACGGCACTCTATATTACCTAATTAAGTGGTTAGATTATAACGAGTTAGAAAACACTTAGGAACCAGAAACTAACCTATCCCCGGAGACGCTCTAGAAGGTATAAAGAAATCACCCTAACTAGTTCCCATTATAAGGAAGGCGTTTAGTTAAGCATTATTAAAGGCAATTTTAGGCTGCGCGCTAACTAATAATAATGGCTCCGGCTTATTAGGAGTATATCCCTCCTCCTCGTTAAGTGCGTCAAGCACTAGGGAATATCGAACCACTATGTTACTCTAAAGTCGGGAGAGGTTATTTAGCTACCGCTAGATATTCGAGATCAGCCTCTACTCATTCAGCAGTTTAAGGGCTTGCTAGTTCGCTAATCGGGACATCTCGCTCGTATACTACTGAGCTCGTTCGGATACGCGGGTCTATAATAGGCGGACCTTCTCTTAGAGCTCTAGTTTCTTTCGATTAAGAGCGTCGTACTCGTCCTTAGAAAACTAACCATCATATTTTATATTTTTCCGAGTGTATAAGGAACAGCGGGTATGCCCCTTTAGCATCTTATACAAAGAATTTAATTTCTAGCAGTTAAAATATAGTGCTATAGCGTCTAAACCGTAACGAAGAATTCGATTCGCTTATTTGCGACGGTCGAGAGCGCGATTTCGTTTAGGAACAGGAAATTAAGAAAAGGAAGACATCTAGAGTTTTACGCGACTTCCCTAGGATGGGCGCAGGCTCCTACTTATATTATACTATAGAACAGCCCTTAGGACAAGGACTATCCTAGAAGGGGGATAGTGTTACACGCTAGCCAGGGCGCGACTATGTAAACACAATAAACACGGCCTTGCGGCGGCTAGCGGCCTTCTCGGACCAATTAGAGGGAGTCGTAGGAGACGGCTTCCTGATTCAGTTAGAACATGGTCTATAAAGGACTGCTCGGTCTGTTAGCTAAGGATAACGGACCACGACAGACCAGACAGACCATTATGATTATATATACGCCCTATTTCATAGCAACACTCCTTAGATACTCTTCGTAGTCAAAATCCATGTTATACACTCTACTAGTTCCGACCTAGTACACCCCAGACTTGTTCATACTAACCTCTCAACCTTACAATAGTTAACCTAAACACTGAGTCATCCTAGAGCCTTGCCATCCCTATATGGTTAAGTATCAAGGGGTGTCCCTAACATATACCTAGCAGGCGTAACACTCCCTTAAAAATATAACTATTATATTTTTTATTAACGTATTAGTCTTAAGTTATATAGGTTTCTTAAAGTTATAATAAAATAATAATAGCGCTTATTAAAATAATAACTTAAAACTTTTTAAATACTTTACTCGCTTTTTATAGTTACTTATTAGGCTACGTAGATACCGGTAGTTAAATTAAGCTTAAGAGCTATAATTATCTATATACGCTAGTTTATTAATAACGACTTAACGCTTAAGGAGTTAAGTTAAGTAACTAAAGCGGAGAAGGAGGAAGCTATATACGTATCAGGCCGCGTAGGTGCCGGCAGTCGGATCGAGCTCCAGAGCTATAATTATCTATATACGCTAGTCTATTGATAACGACTCAACGCTTAAGGGGTTGAGTTGAGTAACTAAACGGAGAAGGGGGAAGCTATATATAGTGTAGCGGCGTAGCTTCGCCTTGTCGTAGGCATGCCGCAGGTATGCCGTAGATATGCCTTAGGCAGGCATGGAAATAGTTGGCAGGTCTGCCGATGGCAAGCCGTGGGCGTGCCTCAGGCAGGAATATGCCTGGCAGGCGTGACAATACGATATAGCGGCGTAGCTTCGCCTAACCGTTAAGTATACCGATCATTCTCTTAGCCACCCTGCCTCTTGGCCACCATTACACCACTTGCCCTTCTATCATTACCACTCTACCACTCAACTAAATCATCTAGTACGCAATGGATACCGAGTCTAGGCTTCAAGCAGCCCTTCGCGATTACCGCTACGGGATTTATCCCTCATTAAATAAGGCTGTAAAGGCCTAGGACGTCCCCCGATCCACTTTACAATGCCGCAACCGCGATATACGCAGCCGGCGAGCAGCTGGCGTTAAGATGCAGAAATTATCTTAAGAATAAGAGAGGATGCTAGTATAGTAGTCTATTAATCTCGAGGCTATTAGTATAGCACTAAACTATACGCAATTAAAAGAGATAGCTAGTTTAATATCGCGACTCGGCGGTAGCCCTAAAATAGTTAGAAAGAACTAGGCGTAACGGTTCCTATAACGCAACCCTGCGGTTAAAACTAAGACTAGCCGAGTCCTTAATTATAAGAGGGCCTTAATAGTTACGCGAGATAATATAAAAGAGTAGTATAATAATTTATATAAGGTAATATAGCTAAAATCTATCGCCTTTACTAATATCTAGAATATAGACGAGGTTAGTATAGTGTTACGACTTAGCTATCCTGCGGCTATCTTCACCTAGATTAGAAGGGAAGGTATAGCGGATGCCACGTGATTACTAGGATAGGAAATACTTAGATAGGTAGTAAGATAGAAAGGCACCTTACTATCTTACTAGCTAACTACGCTATATTTCCTAATACGGAATAAGGAAACAGCTATATAGATTACGACTTCTCTATATTTATAACTTATATAGTTAACTTAAGTATATAATTCGATACTTAATCGAGTTCCTATAAACCTCTATTCTAGTTATACTATATCCCCTTTCCTTAAAAGATCTAATTTAGTAGGCTATAATACCTTATCGTAAACGGTTTTTAATACTTTAACTACCCTTAATAGAAATATAGGATACGAATTAGCTAATAACTAGCTTTCGCTCTACCTTACTAATAAATAAACTTTTTAAGGACTTTACTAGCCTTAATTTATTATTACGAAGTATTATTAGTACTAAGACTATAGTATTTATAGTTATAGAAACTACTAAAGTTAAGAATAATATAAAGATTAACTTCTTTTATAGAGATAAAGCTAAGCTTAGGGTTTACCTAATCTAAATAAAGTTAGCTTTTAACCTTAACTCTACTAAGTTTTTAGATATAACTACTAAAGTTATTTATACTACTACTTTCCTTTAAGGCTTAGCTTTCGCTTAGTTTAAACTATATTTAACCTAATACTTTAAACTTAATAACCTTAAAGATAATAAAATAAAAAGTATCTTTAAGAACTTTAGTAAATATAAAAATAAACTTAAGTAAATATTTAGAATTATAAATAAGAAATAAACCGCTATAAGAATTATTTATTAACTTAAATAACAAGGCTTTACTACTTAATACTAGTCTTAGTTTTAATAGATTACTACTAGACTAAACTAGAATAATAAAATATATATAACTACTTTCTATAACGAACTAAGTAATATAATAAAAGATAAGATAATACTAGCTCTATTAAAAGAATATAAAAATTAGTAAACTAAGCTATTTTACTTAATAATTAACTCTATAAACGCTATATAAAAAAGAAAGAACTCTATAGTAGAGTTTAATATATAAATAATAAAAGTTAAAAATATAACTATAGGAATCCTATAAATTTAAACTTAATAAATAAGGAATAGCCTTTAAAATTAAATAAGTCTTAAACTAAAAAAGAATATAATAAGAAAATTAAAAGAGAGAGATATAAAAGAGAGAATCTATATTATAATTATAAAAAATCTAAATATTAGGCTAAGAAGTATAATACTTAGCTATAAGAACTATATATAATAAGCGATAATATAACTAGTATAATAGTAAAAAAAGCCGATACTACTATTAAAACTTATAAGACCTAAAAAGATTTAAGTATAATATAAAATAAGGGGCTAAAGGAACTTTATAAGAAAAAGAATATCCTTAAAATAACTTAAGAAATAGTTATTAAAAAAAAGCTAGCTATTAACGAATATATAAGACTCTACTAGTTAGCTTACTATAATAACTCCTACCTTATTTATTATAAAGAAAAAGACGAAAGTAGGTAGTTTCCTTAAGAACTAAAGCGTAGAAGAAAAAATAAAAAGTAAAAGAAGTACTAGAAAACCTTAGCTATAATAAAAGCCTATAAAAACCCTAAAACTAATAAAAAATATAAGCTAAAACGTTAATCTTTTATTTATTTTAAATATACTATATCCGAGGAACTAAAAATATAAAAGTAAACGCTTTAAGCCGAAGACTAATATTAGAGACACCCCTTAATACTTAACTATATAAGGATAGTAAGGCTTAGAGATACTCTAGGTTTAGGTTAACTATTATAAGGTTAGGAGATTAGCGTAAACTAAACTAGGATATACTAGGTCGAAACTAGTAGAGTATATAATATATATTTTAACTACGAAGAGTATCTAAGGAGTGTTACTATAAAACGGAGCGTATATATAATTATAGTATTCGTCTACGTCTATTATATCCGCTAATAGACGCCGTAGATATAATAGATATAACTTCTAGTTCTATTGTAATTAGGTTAAGGATAGCTTAGACCTAGGCTAGTCTTAGTACGGCTAAGTTTATCTTATTTATTTCCTTATAGTATAGCCTGCGTATAATACTATTCCCCTTTAAGGATAGTCCTTATTCTAAGGGCTGTTCTTAGTAGTAATATAAGAATCCGCTTACGCTCGTACGGCTGCGTAAAGTCTAACCTAAGGATATCTCCTTCCTATCTATTTAGTATTCTAAAACGTAACTCTCTCCTTCCTTTTCGCCGAACCCTCTAAAGATTCTAGTAGGCCGAGAAAGTAGAGAATCTAGGTATTATAAATATAGCGCCTTATAGTAACTATTAAAAGTTAAGCTCGGTTTATATAATATAAAGGGGCGTAACTTAATACTCCTATTATATTCGTAAGAATATAAAATATAATAGGTAGTATTCTAAAGTAGAGTATTAGAGTCTAGAGTATTCTAAACTTAAACTAAGGAGGCGGGTTAAGGAGGCGTAGCTTAAAATAGCTTAGTTTACTATAGAGTTCGTATCGCGGATAGCTCGCTTTTAAAAGAATTTTAAGGGTCTTTAATAGTAGATTAATAGTCTAACCTAGGCGTAGAGCGATATAGTAGTTTAGGTATCCGTAGTCCTAAACGCCCTAGACGAAGAAGAAGGGTATACTTCTAACGAGCCGAAGCTATTATTATTAACTAGCGCGTAGCCTAAAATTACCTTTAACGATACTTAGCTAAATACTCTTCTTATAATAGAAACTAGTTAGAGTAACTTCTTTATACCTCCTAGAGCGTCTCTAGAGATAGGTTAATTTCTAGTTTTTAAGTATTTTCTAATTTATCGTACTCTAACTACTTAATTAGGTAATATAGAGTGCCGTTAATATACTTAGTTATAATAACCCTTTTAATATTATAAGCGTCTTCCTCTAGTTCTTTATTAACTTTAATTAAGCCGACTAGCTTAGCGTTCCTTAGTGCTAGTTTAAGAAGGGAGATATAGAAAGTTAGGTAAATCCTTATAGTCTTTAGTAGTTCTAAGATAAATATTACTAGTCCCTTAACCTCTTTAATTCTAAAAGGTTCTAACTTTATATAGTTTAGTTTTAAATTTAGTCTTTAAGTTTTAATATTTTTTCGTATTAGGTATACGAAGTCCTCCTTTAAGAAGGTTAATCCCGTAATCCTTTTTCTATTTACGTATTTTACTATTCTTTAAGCTAGGAATTTAAGGTCTACTCTTAGTTTCTTATATAATTTAAGTAGTTTCTAGGCTTTAATTATAGCTTTCTCGTTTAATTATCTTTTCGAGGTATCTTTAAGTCTTAAATAGTATTCGTAGTTTATAAAGAAGGGTATAATACCTAATTAGGTAACGTAGTTATTAAAATAAAATTATACTACTAGTAGTAGTTTAACCTAATTATTTTACTTATAGTTTAAGAATTCTTATAAATACTATTCTAAGGTCTAGTTTATTTACTCTATTTATCTATCTATTTATAGATAAAACGAAGTTAATAGCCTATATTTAGTAGATATAAGTTTTATAAATAAGTCCTAGAATTTTAAAGTAAACTACTTATCTTTATTAAAGATAAGTTCTTTTAGTATTTTATAATTCGCGAAGATAGTTTTAAGGAATTTATAGAATAAATCTTCTATTATAGAAGATTCTCGGTATAGCCTAAAGTATAAATATTTTATAAGTCGATTATATATTACTAAAATAGTATTATAATATATATTTATAAGGGGTTCTTTTAATTTTAGTAGTTTTATAATAAAGTTAAGAGTAACTAAAGTTTATATACCCTTTAGTAGTTCTAAAGGTTATAGTAGTTTATAGGGTTTATATCGTATATACTTAATCTTTATATAAGTTTCGTATTTCTTAATAAATTCTTTAACTCCTCTTCTTATACCTTTCTATAAGGTATAATTTCGGGTAATAAGTTTAATAGTTTTATCTATACCTAAGTAGCCTATAAGAGGGTCGTTATAGAAATATTATATAACTATCCTTTAGTTCTATTATATATTAGTTATATCTTAATTTCCTTATATAATTAAGAGAGGGTTATAAATTCTTTCTTCTTTCTTATTAGTCTTTATATAATAACTAGATTCTATATTTACTAGGGTTAGTTATATATAAGTTATATAATCTCTTTTAACCTAGAGTATAATAAACGAGCTTAATTTAAGATTTTCTATATAATTAGGTCGTTAACTAAGCGTATCGGCTCGTCTATTTTCCTTTCCTTTTATATAAAAGATCTTAAAGTAGTAAGTTAATAAGAGCTCTACTTATCTTACTTATCTTCTACTTAAGTCCTTAGTAGTAGTTTAGTATAGTAGGTTCTTATAATTTAAGTAGACTTTAATAGGGTATTTAGATCTCTTAAAATAGACTCGCTAGTATTAAAATACTTTAACTATAGCTAAGAGTTTCTTATTATAAATATTATAGTTTAGCTTAAAGTCTATTATTTTCCTAGAATAATATACTACGGGTCTAACTCTCTTATTTTTATATTCTTAAATAAGAGTAGCTACGATAGCTCCGTTAAATATATTAATCTCTAAAATCGTTTATAGTTCTAGGTTAAAGATTTAGAGTATAGGTATTATAGTAAAGGCCCTTTTAAGAAAGTTAAAAGCTTCTCTTACCTTTAATATAAAGGTAAACCTTTCTTTATTAGGTTTCTTAGTTAGGTCTATAAGTAGTATCGTTATCCTAAAGTAGTTCTTAATAAATCGTTAATTAAAGTTAGTAAGATTAAGGAACTCTTATACGTCTTTTAAGAACTTAGGTTCTAGCTATTTAAGTATAGCTTCTACCTTAGATTAATCTATCTTAATCCCTTATCGTAATATAATATATCCTAAAAAGGTTACTTCGGTTTTATAAAATTCGCACTTCTTAAGTTTAACTAGTAGTAACTTATTCCTTAGTTATTATAATACTTATCGTACGTATTATATATATTATTCGTAAGTTTTAGAAAATACTAAGATATCGTTTAGGTACGTAATATAAAATATATTTAGGAATTCTCTTAGTATATTATTAATAAGAGCTTAAAACGTAGCTAGTATATTAGTTAAGCTAAAAGGTATAATATAATATTTAAATAGTTTATACTTAGTTTAAAAAGCGGTTTTTTATTCTTCCTCTTTCTTTATTCTTACCCTATAGTAAGCGTCTTAAATATTAATAGCGATAAACTATTAAGCGCCTTAAAGGCGGTTCTATAGCTCGTTAATTTAAGAGAGTAAGTAAATATTCTTAATAGTTATATCGTTAAGCTTTCTATAGTTAATATATAGTTTAAGCTTATCTATCTCTTTCTTTAGGATAAAGAGTATACTATATTCGGCGGATAACTTTAATCTACGGATATATCCTTTAGCTAGATAGATCTCTAGGTATTCTCTAAGAGCCTCCTACTCTTTTACTAAAAGTAAATATAAGGGTTTAAATCCTAGCTTTTTTCCGAGTATAAGAAAAATCTTATAGTCCTAAGGCTAGTATTATAGTAAAGCGTCTTACTTAAATTTTTCTTTAAATATATCTTCGAAGTCCTTATATTCTAGAGGGTAATAAATAGGTTTAATATTTAATAGTACCCTTTTTATTAGTTTTACCTAGATAGCTTATATAACGGGTATCGCTTCTTTTAAGTTAGAGTACTTATATTTATAATTAGTAAATAATAAGGTAGTTATTTTCTAGTTAATTTAGGGGTTATAGTCCTCTAACTATAATATTTCTAGAACTAAGTTATATTTTATATTAATAACGTCTATAGAGAGTCGCTTAATATAGTCGTTAATTTAAAGGGATACTTCTTAAAGTTTTATCGCTATAAACGTAAAGTAGGTTTCGTTAAACCCTATAAGGGTATAAGGGCTTTCCTTATCTTTTATATATTATTTAAGTTTTTCCGCGATTTAAGTATATATATAAGTGCCTATAGCTTTATAGTTAATTAAAATATTTACTTTTTAGTACTTAAGGGTTCTACTAAGTACTATATATTAAGAGTATATAGGCTCGGCTATATTAAATTTAGGTATCGTTAGTAGCCTTTCTACTAGCTCTAGGGTGCTTAGCTAAACTCCTCGGCCTAGTAGTTTTTTAGCTAGTAGAGATAGAGCGTCTTTAAATAATAGTATTTCGTTTTATTATAAAATCTATAGTCTCTATAAATAACTATTACCTCGCTTTTAGTTATCTTTTTATTAGTTTCCTAAGAATTATAGTAATAGTTATATACGTAAGATACCGTTCTTAATAGGTATTTATTTTTATCCTCGTAGAAAAACTATTTACTAAGAAATTCGTTATTTATAGTCTCGTTAAATTTTAGAAGTAGAGCTCCTCTTATAAAAGCTTATACTTATATATATATAACTTCCTTTTTATCCTTTATAAGAGTAGTTTCTAAACTTTAAGAGGGTTCGATTATTATTAATTATTCTTCCTTAAAGATATCTTTATTAATAAGTTTATCTAGCTTATAGAATATCTTAAGTCGTTTAGGTTCTATAGCTTAATAAATATATATCTAATTATTTTCTCGTTCCTAATATAAGAGTGTTTCGTAAAATATAAGCCGAATAACTTTACTTTCTTCTTTTAGATTTATACCGCTATTATATATATAGTATATATATTAAGTATCGTAAAGGCAGTTCTTATTCGTATAATTAACTTCTAAATAGTATCGGATTCGTATATATAGGTAGATACTAGTTACCGCTATAATCTATTCTTTTTCTTAGTTCTATAGGACTATAGGGTCTCGTAATTTAGTTAGTTTCCTTTATTCTTTCCGAACGATTCTAGGGTTAAAGACCCTAAAGGTTTTCTCTTCTTTTTCTATTATATTTAATACCGCCGCTAGGGTCTTTATTTTCTTTACTTTATAATTCCCCTTCTTTAGTTCCGCTTAGTTAAGCTATCTCTTCTTCTAGCCGGTTAGCCGATTCTATTTAGCTTAATATTCTTTTATAATATACTTCGACTTACTATAGTAGAGGTATTCTTTATTTTTAATTCTCTTTTCTCGTTCCTTACTTAAGAGTTTTTCTCCTTTCCTTCGAAATTAGTTACTAAGTTTATTCCGTTACCTCTATAACTAATCTAATTCTATTAGTATAAGTTCGTAGTATAATTACCTAAGCTTAGTTTAATTTAGTTATAGTTTTTTCTAGAGAATAAACGTAGCTTATCTTATCTCGGCTTTATATTTTATAATTCGCTTATCGATCTTAATAGCGTCCTTAATAAGTTCTAATAAGGTGCTAGGGCGTTTCTTATTAATATACCTTACTTTAATCTTTTTCTTAAGTCCTTAGAAGAAAGTAAAGGTAAGAGAAGTATTATCTTAGAAAAGGTATATAATATAACTACGGAACTAAAATATATAATAGGCTATAGTTCTCGTCTATTATAGACTAGTAATTCTCCTTTCTACTTCTTTTAATTAATCTTAGACCCTACTAAACTATTTAAATTCCTCTTAAAACCTCTTAAAATTAGTATTAATTTTATAGGTTCTCGTTAAGGTATTTCTTTCCTTCTTAAAGTATTTAAAGAGATATAGCTTAATCTATATAAGGGCCCTCCCCCTAAGTAAAGAGGCTGTATACTATACTTTAGTAGCTTCGTATAGAAAGTATTTAGACTAGAGCCTAATAACGAGTTCTAACTAGATAATAAAGCTTTTATATTTATCTAACGATTCGTTAAAGGTATTAGAGTTCTTAACCTTAAACGATCTTTTAAAGGTAGTAGTCGTCTTAGTTTCTTTATTATCCCTACTACTAGAGGCTATAAGTATTTCTTCCTCTTCCTCTCTTAAGGGCTTTACCTTAGGGGTTAATTCTTTCTCTAATACTTCTTCTAGTAAGTTAAGAGTGCTTTCTTCTAATAAGAAAGGCTCTTCTTTCTATCCTAGTTCGGCTAAGGATAATTTAAATATATTACTAATAAGCTGCTTAATTAAAGACCTAGAGTTACTAGGTCTTCTTTTCTTAATACTAGCTTATTCTAATAGTTTCTTATACTATCTAGATAATTTAGAGAATATAAATAAAGTTTATACGTACCTCTACTCCTTACTAGAAGTAATAGTTAAAGTATTAGAGATACCCCTTAATACTTAACTATATAAGGATAGTAAGGCTTAGAGATACTCTAGGTTTAGGTTAACTATTATAAGGTTAGGAGATTAGCGTAAACTAAACTAGGATATACTAGGTCGAAACTAGTAGAGTATATAATATATATTTTAACTACGAAGAGTATCTAAGGAGTGTTACTATAAAACGGAGCGTATATATAATTATAGTATTCGTCTACGTCTATTATATCCGCTAATAGACGCCGTAGATATAATAGATATAACTTCTAGTTCTATTGTAATTAGGTTAAGGATAGCTTAGACCTAGGCTAGTCTTAGTACGGCTAAGTTTATCTTATTTATTTCCTTATAGTGTAGCCTGCGTATAATAACTAAACTATAAATATAAAACTAAATTAAAAAAAGCCTTAATACTATATTTATAGTAAGATAAGCTTATTTATTACTAGCTACTATAAGAAATATCAGTATATATTAACGTTACCTTAATAGAGAAATAAAAGAAATAAGTTATATAGAATAAGTATAAGTTAAAAATAGTAAAATACTTTAATATTAATAAAATATTAAAGCTAATTATAAGAGATTTTTAATAATAAGAAATAGGAAAGTAAATAAAAGAATATATAAGGAACTATAATATTTATACTAAAATATAAACGATAAGATATAAACTTTATAGAAAACTATAAGTACTTATACTACTAATAAAAGCTTAAAAAGAAGTTATAATAGACTTTATAAAACCTTTATTAGTATTAAAGAATTCTATAATAAAAAATAAATACAATATAATTTATATTATTATAAATAAATTAATAAAATATATATACTTT
>AMYF01000184.1:0-16854 GCA_000315175.1 Herpotrichiellaceae sp. UM238 | reverse complement strand
TTGCGCTGATACACTCGATTACGGATACCCATTCCCTCTGTTCGGCCCTCGAGATATAGGATCGCTTCGATACGGTAGATCCTATGATTGTCTGGTTCGCGCAGGGCCCGAGGGTATTACCTGTTTCGTCCATATTATAGATGTTCGTAATCTTGATTTTGTAGATAGTAAGCAGCGATAATAAGATCATAAACCACTGGGAAACGTTTGAAGAATAGATATTATGGACTCGTTCGCTAGCTATAGCGACACCCTTCTTAGTATGCAAGTCCGGGTGCCTCTTTATGAAGTTTTTTGCCCAGTCTTTTCCTAGCTTTCCGTCGCCGCCAGATGTCTCGTAGATAATAGAGGCTATATCTCTTAATTGGCGATGGTTGAACGCGTGACCTGCTGCCTCAGCTTCGAGTAGCCATTTAGCTAGCATATCCTCTTGTAAGGGACTGAGTTTTTGTTGGTTTGAGTGGCCAGTAACGCGATCTCGTTGGCCACGTCTTCGTCTTGACAATGTGGTATGATCGAGATTATATGCGGCCGCGCAGGCTCGGAGGGAGGGAAAACGACCGGTATCGAGGTCTTTGAGGGCCTGAGAGATGATATATTCTCTATCCATTGCTAATATGATGAATTGGTTGAGTGGTAAGCGATCGCAATTGCAATGGTGGTGGTGGACGCGGTGGTGCAAAACCCTCGTGTTGCAAAACCCTCGTGGTGGAGTTAGCAGTTGAAAGACAAGATCCGCTAGTGGGCAGCCGCAGTCCTCGCGTAAACACGAACTTGTAGATGTCTGCGCTCGAGGTCGTCAGCCATCTACGGCATTAGTCAATGACAGCTGCTGACAGACTTGAATGGATGAGCACTGGACAGATCCGAGGCCCATGGAACCAATACATTGAGCGTTTATCGTAGCTTTGGGCACAGTGTAATACCCAGCACAACTAAGTGATCATGAGCCAAATTACTAATGCGGTTACTTATTGGGTCGAGATTTTTTGAGATTGTTTCTAATATTGGATTCGGATTGATATTGGCCACAACGCCCGTCGCTGATTAGCTATGCGCGTTCGAGATATTTCGTCAAGGGTTTATCACATTGGCTGCACAGTCGGGTTCTGGAGGGAATAGAGGAACGGGCGACAACGAAGGCGGCGAGAGGGTGACGAGGAGGAGAACCAGGAGGGATGATGTGGAGGAAGACTGAAAAGCGAAGGCACAACGTTGAGAAAATGTGGCCACAATAAAGTCATGCCAACGAGTCAGTGAGCGCACTGGGCTTAAAGGCCCCACTCACAAGTCTTACTATTAGCATGATGGAACGAGTGTAATGAACAGACAAGTGGGAAGGTGCAGTCGATAAAAGCTGTGCACATGCGTCTACGATGACGTTGAGGGGTGAAGTGGACTGTGTAGGGCTTGAGACTAACTGGCAACGAGCTGGTAATCGGCAAGGGGGGCAGTGTGCTGTATTGGAGCAGCATGAACACGAGTCAAAACCCAGCAAAAAATTGGCAGCGGAGCACTTACAGTATAAGCTGGCGGAAAGCAAGCAGCCGTCGGTCAGTGCGTTGCTGCTGAAAGCTCGCAAATCTTCACGGAAGCGCTGACTTCCTCGGCAGCCTCGCTGATGGAGACTTGGTCTCGATCGTGGGAAGAACAAGATGCTATATACTTTGCCATCTGCGCGACTCATAGTCTTGTCGTAGGGAACTCCAGAAGTAGTAAAAGTGCCTGTCGTGTCTGGGAAGCCCATTATGTACCGGCTCAAGCAGCATTATATTCATGATCTCCTTCATAGACTTGAATTTGGCGTGCGTCTCATTTCCCAACCTCATGATACTCTGCTGTCCGTGAGCAATGTTGTAGCCATTAATACCACGATAGGCAGGCTCACGCTCGAGGAGGGAGTCGACTCGAAGACTGTGTTTGGTCATGACGGATTCCCAGAGATATCGGACTGATTTGAGCTCGTCCATGGCCGTTTCATAGTTTAGCGGGCCCTGATTGGCAGACCTAATTCTGATATGATTGATTCATTGTGAGGACGGCGTCTTGAGCTTGTGCTGGGATTGAGATTCGCGGAGGGATTACTGCTGCTGTCGCGGAGAATGGAGTCGGAGATATGGTGAATGTGATAGAAGGTGGTGCAGCCGGGACGTGAGATGGAAGAGGCATTGATAGTGGATGAACCTCAGTCTCTGGGGGCGGTGGTGGAGCGAGCAGAGGGGACTCGTTCGTAGGATAGCCGGTATGTGGGTCTCGGGTACGCTTTCTGCTCCGGGGGTGTCTGCGTTTCTGGTCTGTCATGGTGACGACTTCGAGACCGCGTCGTGGAAAAGAAGATGTCGAGAGGCCTCACGATTTGGTGCAGTGTGCTTGACGCGTCGTGCCGACTTGACCAGCCTTTGATAACCAGGGATGCTGACATCGATTCTGACCGTGCTACAGCTATTGTGACGGGAGTGACACCACCAGATTATTCAATCATTTTCTTTCTCAATCAGACTGGCCTTGCTGATTTTCACCTCATCCAATGGTCTGTCTTCGCTGTTTGTTTTCACCAGACCCATTCTTTGAACAATTCTCATGCCGCTTTTCACTCTCCCAAATATGGTGTGCTTACCGTCCAGCCACGGTGTCGGAGCCAAGGTGATGAAGAATTGACTTCCGTTTGTATTTGGGCCGCTGTTGGCCATACTGAGAATGCCTGCGCCAGTGTGTTTGAGGGACGGTTTGATCTCGTCCTCGAACTTTTCACCGTAGATTGAAGATCCACCACGGCCGGTTCCTGTTGGGTCGCCGCCTTGAATCATGAAGTCTGGGATAATACGATGAAAGATGACACCGTTGTAGTATCCTCGTTGGACCAGAGTCGCAAAGTTTTTACATGTTTTGGGGGCGTGCTCGTTGTACAGCTCGACTGTGATAGCGCCCTGAGCTGGTCAGCAAACTCGCGCGTCATTACGGACATGTCATCTACCATCGTCGTTTCCAATAACACTTCCGTAGCCATCTTGACTGCTGGGATGGTTGAGGGCTCGAGCAGAAAAGCAGAAGAATTGCTTCACAAATGATGTCACGTGAATACAGCGCAGTCGGTGCCGCGGCTCGTATTATTGTTGTCTATGAAAAAGTGTTTCACCTGCCAGCCCTTTCTTTCTTGAGAGAGTTAGCTGCACCCTTCAAGTCATCCGCATTCTTGGTCGTGGTGCCATCTGCTCTGGTCTTGGGCGCATTTTTCCCAGCTTCCTGAGGATTGAGAATTTCGCCCTGAATGCTGGCCGCGTTGTCTCCCGACACATCTCCTACCCCACCTGCACCCTTGTTGATCTGTGTCAGGCTTGAGTGCACCATGCTGGAATGCTTGATCTGGTTCTGCATTGGTTCCATCAGCTTCATGGACTCTTCATAAGCTGGAGTCAACCTCCACTGCATATGCGCCTCCATTGACTGCCAGCCTATCAATAAGATGAACGCGGTGCCCTTTTCCGATGTCCCTGGGATAGGAAGCTCTTCAACGGCCCAACCTCCTGCCGATGCAGTGTACGAACCGGCCGCACTTTGCTCGAGACTCGCTACCTGCTTCTTGAACGGCTCAAGAGACTCGTCCGTCTTTGGAAAATCTTTGGAGAGGTAAACCGTAACAATCTCCGTGACAGGAGAGACATGGTCGCTTAATGCTTCGGTCGCAGGATTCGGTGTGAAATGTGTGTGGAAGAGCTGGGCCGAATTGAGGTCTGCAATCTGGCCAAATCTCTCGAGAAAGGGTTTGTAGTAGCTGCGACTGCGTTAGCACGTTGGCGGGAAGAACGGCGAGAGTACATACTCTTGCTTGGTGAAGTCGATGTGGGCATCGACCGAATCCCAGTCAACGAAGAGTCGGAGTACATTCGGATTCTCGATCTCCGTTCCCCAGTATGCTCTCTGAAATCCTGGCTGCTCGGTGAGCGTGTTCAGCGTGTCCTTGAGCACTTGCCCAGCAGCGCTATTGGCATCCTCAGGATGTTTGCCGTCCTTGAGCTGGAAGATTGCGATTTCTGTTGCCATGATTGTGATTCTACTGTAGTCCAAAATTAGACCGACGATGAGCACAACTACTGGAGCAGTATGCGATCTATATCATACATCATGCATCGATGCTCTCAGCACGCCTTAGGCGTTCGTGGAAAGTCGTGTCTTGACGTAACATAATCCACGCATCAAATCCACCAAGGGGAGCATTTTGACCTTCGTAATGATGCATGTTTGCATCCATCCGACTCCGCAGCCGGCAATATCTGCCAGGAGACTGCACCTGACTTCCTGTTCGAGCTCGCTACATCCCAAATTTAATCCGATGCCCCAGGACGACTTGCTAAGCAAGATTGTAGATCGCAACTTGTTCTGGATTCTTGTACACGAGTTCATGCATCTTTAGTCCTTTGCTGCAGCATGCTTTCGTACAACGTAGAGGACTTGCTGACACATTATGCTGTAATGCCCGGATTTGTGCTTTGGTTGTGCTCACGTGCGAAGAACGACACGACGTGTCACCTGTTTGAGTCGACTCTAACGCTTCTATTGCTACAGAGACGTCGCGGGCCTGACAATGCTTCAGTGCTGACAGTGGCACTCAAATCTAGGCGAACGCGTTCAAGCATTCAGCATCGAGAGCTCCTTGGGCCTCTGATCTGACCAAAGCGAGGTGTCTCGAAGAGGGCAAGCATACGACATTACCGGTCAGAACACCATCTGCTTTCATTTTCGCGACCCATCAGGCCAGAATCAAATGGCGTAGGTCATGCGGCTTCTGGTCCCACGAAGATGGCAGGCCTCGACGTGCTTGTCTTCTGATTCGTTCACCTCACGTCATATCTGCTCGTGGCAACGATCAACAGCTTTCAAGGTACCTTCGCCGCTTCTGGCAGCTCCAGCACTTTGACAAGGTCGATGAAGCTTAGACGAGCTTGATAGGTAGGTGCGGTGATCGGCACGAGCTACTAACGCTAAATGTCCCCACCCTTCGAACGTGTCCATGCCGATCAACTCCCGGCACGTTTTGCAGAATGGTGATTTAATATTGAGCTTCCTCTTCTGGACGCTTCGCTCGAATCTTTGCATCATTCCGGTCAGCAAGCTGGGATATATCTAGCTACGGCCTCCCAGCAAAGATGGCGTCGGCTCCAGATTCCTCGGCATTTCAATATGCGCATCCTGACTTTTGCTCTCTTGATAAGTTGCGTGGCAGCTGTGCCGAAGGTTACTGACTCTCGAAACAATGTGACATACAATGGCATCACGCGCAACGGCCTCGATGTATTCCTGAACGTTCGATACGCCGAGGACACGTCCGGTCCAAATCGCTTCAAACCTCCTCGGCCGCATCTACCTGCCAGGGACACCATCATCGATGCGACCTCATATGGACCAGCATGTGTACAGCCTCCCAACTCATTTGCGCCTCCTCTGACCTTGACCAACGTCACCAATACCTCGGAAGATTGCTTGAACTTGAACATCGTCCGGCCCAACGTCACCCAACCTGCGTCGAGGCTCCCAGTCATGGTGTTCATTCATGGTGGCAGCTTCTGGACAGGCTCAAATCAAGAAATCACCACCACACCCGATGGGCTCGTGATTCAGTCAATACACAATCAACTGCCCATCATACATGTGGCTATGAATTATCGGCTGGGATGTGAGGTGCCCATAAAACGAAAAAGCATCACTGACCAAAGATAGCATTCGGATTTGCCCAGTCAATTGCGCTCAGAAACGAGGGCTCCGAGAACGCCGGTCTTCGTGATCAGCGGCTTGCCATTGAATGGGTACGAGACAACATCGAGCAGTTTGGTGGTGACCCAGAAAAGATCACAATTCATGGACAGTCATCAGGAGGTATATCAATAAGCCGCTGGCAAGACCGCCGCTTACGTGTTCAGGCCTGGCTATTGGAATGCAGACGCTGGCTTATGGTGGTGACCGACCTGTCCCCTTCCAGCAAGGGATCTGCGAAAGTCAAGCTCTTGAGCCTGGCATCACCGGCAACTTCACCATCGTTCAGATGCAGCTCCTTGTTGACGCAGTCGGCTGCAACTCTACCGAACTCAATTCGGACGAGACGGTTGAATGCCTCAGACAGCTCGATACCGACACCATGGCTCAAGCATCCTTCGATACATACGTCGCTGATATTGCCCATAACATTGGCGACTCCTGGCTGCCAGTGGTTGATGGAGACTTCCTGCCGGCCGCACCATCACAGCTGCTGGCCGAAGGTCGCTTTGCAAACATCAACACTATGATTCTATGGGCTGAGGACGATGTCCAGTATTACACGCCAAGGGATATAGCAACGGAACAAGACACTTACGATTTCGTGGCTTCTTACCTGCCTGCAATGTCCCACGAATCGATTCAGCAAATGCTGGCGCTATATCCGTCGTCGGACTTCCAAGACAATCCTGCAGTGAATCACACTCGGGAGTTCTACAGGTCAGCTCGACTTTTCAGAGACATAATCATGACATGCCAACCAATCGGGTACGGAGAACATCTGGCAAGAAGAGGTAATCTTGTTTACCTCGCCGATCAAAATCAAACGTTACTGGCGCCGATTCTAGCATATCTTGGCTCGCCTGGACTCGGACCGGTCCACACTTCTGAATTTGCGTATACCTTCGGCAATCTGTCGCATTACAATGTCAGCGGTTACCCATTCAACCCGACAGAGGAGGACTACCGGCTTGAGCGACAGGAAGCGAGATCGTTCTCAGCCTTTGCAAGTGTTGGCCAGGTATCTCTGTATTCGAAGGACACCTTGCAAGGATTTGAGCCTGCTTTCATCATGCCAAACGAGACTGCAATTTTTGTGATTGGCGGGGGAGATGAAGGACTGTCAACGCTGGACGGGCCAAGGTCAAGACCAGGCATTAGGGCACAAAGATTGAGGGAGCGATGTACCTTTATCAACTCGCCGGAATTGATCCCGCAGTTGCAGTATTGATGCACACGAAGCCTTCCAGTATTGTCTAATGTCAGTCTTTTGAACAATTCGACGTCTTTCGAGTAATCTGATATCGGATCTATTCACTTGTACAACCTCTTCACGTCCTGTAATCTCCGTTGATCGTCACATATTCATGGCTAAAATCACAGAACCAGTAGCTAGCTTCCTCTTTTCCGGTCCCCAAGTCGACATCCACAATCAGGTCCTCATCCTCCAACAACCTCGCCGCCCTCTCTTCGTCTACACTCTCCGGCTCCCCATTCACCAACAACTTCAAGACTCCCTCCTCTTTCGTTGCACTGTTTTCAGCCGGTATGAAGCTCACATTCGTCGTCCCGGGCACCACCGCATCCGCACTCGACAAGCCCTGCGTGTACCCAATCGCGCACAATATCCGTCCCCAATTCGCATCCTTGCCATACAGCGCAGTCTTCACTAAGGGGCTCCTCGCAATCGTGCTGGCGATCGACTTCGCGTCTTGCTCGGTCAATGCATTGCGGACACGGACTTCCACGAACTTGGTTGCCCCCTCTCCGTCCCGCACCACGAGCTGAGACAGCTTCGTCGCGAAATCTGTCAGGACAGCCTGCATTGCAGCGTAGTCCTCCGTTCCCGGCTCAATCGGTGGTGTATCCGGACTCGGCGCCGCGGCTCCGTTCGCCAAAATCGCAAGCGTATCGTTAGTTGATGTGTCACCGTCTATCGAGATTGCATTGAAGGACTTCTTTACGGCTTCGACCAATAACGGTCTCAAAGCCCTCTGACTTACCGGTGCATCCGTGCACAAAACTCCCAGCAACGTCGCCATGTTCGGATGAATCATCCCTGCCCCCTTCGTCATGCCCGCAAGTCTATATTCGACTCCAGCGTGACGTTTCCCCGGCAGTATAAATGTCGTAGAAAGCAATTTTGGAAACGTATCAGTGGTGCATATCGCCTTTGCGCAACTCAGCCAACTCGCGTGGTCGTCGCCGAGATTACCGTACGCCGTCGAGATCTTAGCCAAAATCTTCTTGATTGGCAATCGCTGACCAATAACGCCTGTGGACATGACTAGGCTATTCGAACCTTGCTCATCAGCTGGCTGGTCCTGCTGCTGGAGCACCGCGCTGGCCCCGTCACTCATAGCCTGTGCATCCTCCAGCCCACCCTGCCCCGTCACCGCGTTTGCACACCCAGAGTTAATAATCACGCTTCTGATCCCCGCCCCGCCCCTACTTTCCAAAATTGTGCGACTCACCTGCACAGGTGCAGCCTGAAACCGATTCGTCGTGAAAACCGCCGCGCCAAATGCCGGTGTATCCGATACGATAAAGGCGAGGTCGGCATTCTTGGTGTTGGAAGGTTTGACACCAACATGGGTACCCGATACTCTGAAGCCTTTAGGGTACGTACCAGATGTGGGGACGAATTTGAGCTTCGAGCCTGGTATGGAGCTGTCGATTGGAGCTGAGTATGAGCGCCGTTGTGGTCGTGTTTGAGTTTGTAGTCGCTGTTTGAGGTGCTTCACTGGTGGAACGAAAGGTTTGCGCGTCATGCTTGTGATTGAGATGAGACAAGCTCTCTAGGATGTTTTACGTGCCCGGTCAAGATATGATGTGTTGGTCGGTGAGGTGGGTGAGTCACCTGGCGGTTCTTATCAATTCGGAGGGCGTGCTACAAGTTCCAAAAGCCTCGAGGGTCTTGGCGAGGTCATATCCTCGCGGATGTCATGAGATTATGTGACAGCTGGTTTGAGAGTCCTTATATCAAGTGTCGGAATAGCATGGTACTTCAAGATCAAGCTTGCAAGCTATCAGAAGAAGTGGATGGTGAGGGCGACCGGTGGAATTTTTTGGAAGCTGTACGACCAATCACAAGTCGCGATTTTCGGAATTTAGGAAGGGACGACCCTGATCCATACATTTTGCATGTATGGGAGCGAATGTAGATCCAAAGCAATTTTTGACAACTGAAAGTCGCTAAATCTGGGGGGCTGTGCAGCCATGGTCTATGGTTGAATTTCTCAAGCTAAGGACAACGAGGTCTGAGCAAATCACAACATGAAGGCCAGGAGACGATAGCAAATTCCGAAGATCTCAACAGGCAACTGCCAAAGTAGGAATGTGTCATTGATTAACTGTCGTTGTGGCCCCCGCGTCAGCGATTTCAGCATGAACTCTGAGATACAGCTCCTAGCAAAGGCTCAGTCCCCTAGTGCGCTTGTCCTTTCCCTGTTCCCGTATATTACCCACTCCTCGGTAGCTCGGCGAGTTCTCTATTCACAGGCGATCGCCTACCTGCTGGTCCAGATTGTGCTCGCCTGCGACCAATCGCTGACGTATGGGCTCCGATACCTTGACACGGCCCCAGTTCTCTCAGCTGACCCCAGAGACTTCGACGCATTACCTAAACCTGTGGTATCCTTCACAGCCGATTCAACGACCGCCCTGGAATTCGATCTCGCTGGTCTTGTCGTATCTGGTGTCATATCAGAGATCCACTGATTGATACGAGTAGAAAGGACAACCTCAGGGGTGGAGTTGGTGCTTGTGACTCGTCCAGAGAGCCTGCTGGTGTGTGGAGAAGGATGGTGCTTCCGAGAAATGGCCTCCTCTGACCGACGTCCTTGGTGGTCCTCGTGGTCGCAAATGGTATCTCTACCGGGATCGATCTCAGGAGGGCTCCTTCTATCCAGAAGAGGAGCCTGGTCATCGCAGAAGACAGTGCTAGGTCTGGCATCGCACGAAGAGGAGATTGTGCGACTGTCCTCAGCAGCCTTGTGCGTAGCATCCTGCGATTTGGCAAATGTAAATTTCTGTTTGTTCGTTGGCTTTCTGAATTTGATCCCATCTTGAGGTCCAAATCGGAAGCCAAAGTGAATTGGTTCAGAGCGTTCTCTCGGCATGGTAACTATTTCCTGGCGCAAAGCTGGTGTCATTGCAGGGTTTGAACAGACCGATAGATGATCAGTGACGAATGACTGCGGTGGAAATGAAGAACGCGCGAGACTTGGGCGCAAGTGACAACGGTTGCGGCCGTTTGCTGAGACATGACAAACAGTGAACTGCACAGAAGATTGTTCGCTCCGACCAAGATGCAACATGAATTCGGGCGGAATGTCTCGTAAAGCGGCACAGTAGAGTACTCTGCAAAGATGAACGAACACGTTAGCTGCCCGAGGACTGCTCCAAAACGTATGTGTAGTCGGACATGGAATCCGGAACGTGCTGGGGCCGAATACAGTTCACGTCCAGCGTAAGCAGAAGCAGATATCCCAGATTGGTGATGTCCACAAGTTCGGGTTCTTCCAACACGTATCTCTCTCTCACTGGGTTCGGCTCTGCAATGATTCCCGCTGTTCCGCCGGCAGATTTCCGTCCACCTCAAGCTTCGCCAGTCCCCTAAAACAATGTTCCCATTCCGTCTTTCTGTCAAGTAGCCTTTGATATGTTTCCAGAACGCCACGCCGGTGCTTTTCCTTTGATACTTCTAGTATTCATCCTCGTCATACCCGGCGTCCTCCTCCACGTCATCTCCTCCTGCAACAGTAGCTCGTGGTCGCTCAGTCGCATAACTCGAAAACTCCTTGTCTGCTGCTGTCACTTCGTTCTCGGCTTCGACGTGATCTTTCGCGACAGCTTCGCATGCATCAATCCAGTCTGAGTAAACGTCAACGGCGGCTGAGAGGTAATTGATAGAGGTCTGAAATTTTTGTCCGCAGACTTTGCAGTAGAGGTCGCCAATACCGGCTTTCTTGTCCATCTTGACTTGCACAGCCTTTTCGTGGTTACAGAAGAGACAGGTAAATTGTGTAGAAAGAGGCTCCCGTTTCTTAGGACCTTGTGGCTTTCG
The DNA here is from genome assembly GCA_000315175.1 of Herpotrichiellaceae sp. UM238. Lineage (NCBI taxonomy): Eukaryota > Fungi > Ascomycota > Eurotiomycetes > Chaetothyriales > Herpotrichiellaceae > Herpotrichiellaceae sp. UM238. The sequence goes on along the minus strand of AMYF01000184.1, from coordinate 6,038 downwards.
CGACGACTTTTTCCGTTTTCCCTTGACCAATATTAGCATTGGGACAAGCGCCGGAAGTATGAGAGCATACCATGTCTATTCTTTGGGTCGGAGACTGTAAGGATATTGATAATGGCGGCGGAGTAGGCTCTTGCGACCACACCTCAAAGAGCCGCTGAAATGGCGCAACGTCCGGCATGTGAGCAGATCACGTGCTTTAGGCTTCGTCTTTGGGTGGAAGGAGTCACTAGCACCAATCAAGGAGGAACGGCGGTTTCCGGTTCATCTCCTAGTGATAACGGTGTAGAGGCATCCTAAGACTACGTGGAGCTTCATACACATGCCTGGCTTGCCCAACGTCGGGTATGTGCTACTGTAACACCTCTGTATGCTTCCTCCACCACATTTCGGTGCTCTAATTTTGAACACAGACATATGTCAGAACAACGTTGAGATTCTAGTCACTGACCCCATTGATCTTGGACTCTTAAGACTGGACAGCATCATACACTTAGATTGATCAGTCAACATCTGCTGCAGTACTCGGCTTGTGAAATCACAATCAGCTCCGAAACAGGTTCGTCACCATGGCAGATCAAAATGCCGTGCTCTCCCAAATCCTCTCCGCTCTCCAGAAGCTAGAGATGAACCAGACGGCGCTAGCGGCCACGGTAGAAGGCATTCAAAGCAGAATCGACACCTCATCATCAGTTCATCAACTCCGTGTACAGTCGTCACACCGACCCACAGATTCACCTAGTGTCGATCCCAAGGACCTCTCCCAAAATGGCCTCTCATCCACCCCACCGAACCGCTCAAGCATCGATGGCAACAGACAAAGCGTCGACCTTGGTCAACCCGCCAAAGCACCACCCTCGCCACGCAAGACCTCAGTTACCTCCCGAATCATCCTAACGACATATCCCGGTCAATCCGGCATCGACCCCGTTCCTCTCAACTGGGGTGAATCAGATCCTGTCAAACGCGGTCCAGTCGTCGTCTCCCGCCACCAGAAGACTATCCGCCGTCGAAACGCCATCGGCGCGCACGGCGGGTCTTACTCGATATACAATGCCCTTGCCGTGGCATCCCATCACCTAGATCTCGAACACAAACCCGATTTCACGAACACCGAGCCCGCCGCCACAGTCGGCCCCTTTCCAACGTGGGGCGACAAGCGCAAGATCGTTGCCATGGATCCCTACGGCCATTTGGCACCCTGGCTTTACAAAGACCTCATGCAATCGCAAGACCTCGACATCCGCCCCACGATCGCCGTCACAAAAGCCCACATGAAGATTCCTGAGCTTGAGGACAGCGTGCGCAAAGGCCGGGTCGTCCCCGATGGCAAGATCTGCCTTAACGAGAGCGGAGAGCTTGCTGTCACGAAGTTCGCAGTCGAGCCAGTCTGGTACCTACCCGGTGTAGCCGAGCGATTCGGAATCACGGAGGCGGATCTGCGGAGAGCACTCTTCGAGCATACGGGCGGGAGCTATCCTGAACTGATAACGAGAAACGACATCAAGGTGTTCTTGCCGCCAATTGGTGGATTGACGGTGTATTGCTTTGGCGATCCGAAATTGATGAGTGATCCCAGTGTCAAGCTCGCGTTGAGAGTGCACGATGAGTGCAATGGAAGTGATGTGTTTGGTTCTGATATCTGTACGTGTCGCCCTTATTTGATTTTTGGTATTGAGGAGGCAGTGAAGATGGCACAACAAGGGGGTAGCGGCGTGGTCATTTACTTCCGAAAGGAAGGTCGTGCGCTTGGCGAGGTGACAAAGTACCTTGTCTACAACGCGCGGAAGCGTGGGTCAGATCGGGCATCCGAGTACTTTAAGCGCACGGAGAATATTGCTGGAGTAAAGGATATGCGGTTCCAAGCACTTATGCCCGACATCCTCCATTGGCTCGGGATTACAAAGATCGATCGGATGTTGAGTATGAGTAACATGAAACACGATGCCATCGTGGAGCAGGGCATACCGATTCATGAGCGGGTTGAGATCCCCCCAGAGATGGTACCGGAGGATTCGAGGGTGGAGATTGATGCAAAGATTCATGCAGGCTATTTCACAACGGGGAAAGTCATGACTGTGGAGGAGTTGAACGCGGTGCAGGGTCGGCCTTGGGAGGATATCGAGCATTGAGCAAGGGAGTAGTGATTTGGACAGCGCAAGCGATTCTGACTCTAAGGGAAAGGTACCTGATCATGAATCACGTTTAGATCTGAGATGTGTACAATTTTTTACTTCTATGGTTACTGAGACATCTGTCGAGAACACCGGATCAAGAATCGCATACTTATTTGAGTTGCTAGCCTTCTTGACTACACTGCTCACTCCAGGCATTTTGACATGCAATGTTTGATATAAACATCGTATCGTGCTGGCAGCTTCTCATCACAGAATATGGTCGCCCTGAGATTGTCCAACACCCTCTGCCTTTTCTGTCGCAGGTCTCTCTGACGCAGCGTAACACTACCGCCAACAGCTTCCACATTGAGCTTCAACTAGCTCACGTCTTCGGCGTGATAGAGAACAGCATGACTACGGAAGTCGTAGTCATCCACTGTTGCCATTGGGACCAATATCATCAATTTGTCTTTGGTAGACGGCTTCCATACTGAGCACCAACAAGGGAAACCAAGAAAGACGGGATTGGTGTTTCCAGGAGTCACCCTCGAGGAGATTGAAGAGCTTGCTTCGTCACAGCTCCCGCACAAATCAAGCCCGTTTTTAGCCGTTGAGGTGAACGCAGCGCTTGGACGAGCGCAGAGCACGACAGAAAGGAAGAAAACCGCAAATTGGGAAGGAAGTATGTGACTGTCGAGCTTTGGTAACACCATCACTTGATCGAGAACACTGAAAAGGCGTGGGTCTTTCTTCACTTACAAAATTGTTATGGTCATGTTTCCAACCCATCAAGACGCCCAAGAAGCGAGGAGCACTCAGCAAGATGCACCCGGGGAGTGAGACACATCCTGAAACAATTTATGAGAGTTGATGATAGGCCATTTCTCGCTGTTGGGGTGGTGGAAGATCTCAAAAGACGTGTAAAGGGGAAATCAACCTCAATGATGAGGCTGGTCGGGCAAAACGCTGGTCATCGATCGGCCCACTCCTGGTAATGTATGCTCACACTGTTGCTTGGCCCCGCAGAAGTGAATATGGCCCTCCAAGTCTTGGAAGTATTACGGGACATCGCTCGAGACTAGAATTGTGGGACGCTGCCTCGTCCTGCACTCTTGCACATATGGAGTGCGCGAACAGTATCCCGCGACTTTCGATAGCAAATGAGCCTACTTCCCATCAGTGGTTTCAGGGTTGTCGTGTCTGAATCTGTCAATGGAAGTCTCAAAGGCTACATGAGACATTTGCTATGTTCCATGGTCGATGACTGTTGACGAGTCCCGCTCATCTTAGAGGGAGTGGCGTCTCACAATTGGCAGTGGCAGCCGTCCCTTCAAGCAATGCCTACTGGTATCAACATGACGTGGAGAAATTGGATTTGCGCGTCGTTCATCTCGACGAACAACCATATATCTATCACTCGTCTATTTCCTTGCTCTCCTTCCCGTTCCCATTTTCGGAAACTCCAACGGAAACTTCAACACCGCAAACACTGGCTTGGGCACTTTAGTTCCATCTTCCCTTTTCTTCTCCTTCTTCGCCAGCTTCGTGTATCCCCAAGCCACCAGATCCTTATCCGTCGCACCGGCCACTTTGCATCCAAGCTCGTGATACAACTTCCTCACCTCAGCGCCGTCCATTGCCAAATCAAGCCGCACATCTGTTGGTTCCGCCACAAGACACTGTCCGCCCGTGCTTCCACTCGGCGGAACAACGTGCAGCGTCAACGCAAAGATCGTAGTTCGTAGTAGCGTCATCGCCCGCTCAGAGGGTGTGTTATCTGGAAAGAAATGCTGCACGATTCCCTTGACGATGATTGGTGACACGCCAGGTGTAAGCGTGCCCTCGGGCCAGTCATCCACGAACTTCATGCGTCTTCTTCTGTCTTGCTTCGCGGCAAAATGTGCAATTTCGATGAGTAGCTCGATGTAGCGCAGAAGCTGCATCTGCTGGACATATCTCTGGTCGTTTGACTCCATGACTCGCTTGCCAATGTAGGTGATTCTGTTTGCCACATAGCGAGAGCGCAGCCCAACCACTTCCTTACCGGCGCCCATGCGGGCTCGCCAGTTGTCAATTGGCATCGACCGCAACGTATTCGATGCTGGACTCGGCACAATAATGCTCGCGAGGCTGTATACCTGTTCGATGTCGTCTGTGCTCAAATTCGGCTGCGGAAGCGGCTTGTTGCTCCGTGCTGTCGCTGTCACTGCTCCTGCGTCTTCATCATCCTCATCCTCTCCCTTCATGTTGGATGTGATCGCCTCTGCAATCGTTGCACCTTCCATGCCCTGTCCAAGCTGCCTGTTCTCCGCCATTGACTGAACTGCCTTCTTACTCTTCTTCGATCCGAATGCCTCCGTCAATACAGATCTGGTGGCTTGGCTGGCCACGAAATTTGCCGTGTCTTCATCGTCGCTGTCTTCGCGCGGCGGTTGCCGGATTGAGCCTCGTATGGTTAGATATTTGGCTTCTGTAAGTTTGAGCTTGCTGGTGGAGGGGTCGAATACGCCAACATAATGTTTGAGTTGTGCGGAGGTCGACTCGTCGCCCTCGACGGCTGTGTAGTCGATTGTAGGGTGATCAGAAGAGTGGATGAGAATCTGTGACTGCGAGCCAGAAGGGGTTTGTGTTTTCTTCGAGAAGGACTGAAATGTGATCGAAGAGGGGAAGGAGGGGCCAGGAGTGGTCGCTGGGGAGCATGTCAGTGCTTGTTGGAAACATCAGTAGACCTCACTCGCCTATTACCGGCTTGAGCAAATCAGAGCTCTGGACATGCTCAATCGTGGCAGCGGAAGCAGTCTGCTGCTTCTTCTTCGGCCTTCCTTCGAGAGCAGCGCTGGCTTTACGCTTTTCGGACGACATGGTGCCAGGCAGACCTAGAAAACTTGAGTCCAGATTCTTTCCTATGCACAAGCTCGGTACCACGGCAATAGGCAGAAGCAACCTTGACAAGAAACATTTCTAATAATGCATGCCTTGTGAACTGGAACCTCAACCGCGAAGAAAATTTCTGGCGCTGTACAGAGACCAATGCCGCAGTCGAGTACGTCACGCGAAGGATTCGAACTGGAGGGACAGAAGGACCTGCGGACGACAGCAGCGCAGACGTCTACGACCTACGAGAAAAGCCGGGAAGAGCAGAAGAAGAGCAAAGGAAGATCATATGATGGTTTTGGTGGTTTTCATTTGTTTAGATTGCAGCGTCTGATCAAGTATCTTGTTGTCGAAAGTCCTCCATCTCGAGTTCGAAAGCACAAGAGTTCTCGTCTGCTTGACCGACCTGATATTCAAGTAATCCGTCGTAAAGCTTCATGGTAGTTGGTTGTTGACCAGTGTCACTCCTCCTGAGGTCGCACAATCATCCTCACTGGACAATCCATGCTGTTTCAGGGCCGATCCTCTCAATCCATGCGGCAGTTTGCAGCTTCCTTGACCTTCATTCCGATGTCTCAAATGCTTGCGGCAGGCATGGCTGTAGTCGCTAGGTAGCGGGGGACCTGCGACACGGGGAAAGTTGACAATTGTCGAGAGGGACACTGAGATGAAGCAGTCGAATCGTTTACTTGCTGTTGGAGTTGTCAGCCAGCTGCGGTCACCTTTCGAGCCTGCAATACTCACGATCTGGCTCTGGTCTTGCGCCTCTTTCGCTTAAGCCTTCTGACTCTCTTCTTTCTCCACTTCGCTCTCATCTTCGCTCGAGAAGTGTGACTGTCGAGGAAAGATGTGGTTGTAGAGACTTGAAGAGACGGATCAATGTGCAGCGGGATTGGAGGAGATGTTTTGTGTGCAAAGCGGAGTCGACCCTGCCAAGTCTCGCTTGACCTTCCACTCCCTCCTCCTGCTCTGACCTCATCTTCTAACATCCACTGCTGTCATATTACGCTTAGCGCGTATTATTTTGTACTTAAAGCGGCCTCACTGAGC
>AMYF01000183.1:0-18055 GCA_000315175.1 Herpotrichiellaceae sp. UM238 | reverse complement strand
GCAACGGCGTACGAAATACGGGTGTGTACTATATATAGGTGCCCAGCGCTAGAGAGATAGATAGACTGTACTTTTGATGTTCCTAGACTCCCGTAGGGATTAGCCTTGTGAACTGCGCGCTAAAATTGCGGCTCCCAGTTCCACTCAGTTACAATGGCCTTTGGTGCGGCATGCGACCACTTCGCACATCACATTATCGCTTAAACTCGAGACACACGCCGATGTCGATTTCGATATAGACTACGATTCTCCTTGCTCGACGCCTCCTTCTCGTCATGAATCGTCAACAAGGTAAGCCATACCAACCTCTCTCCATACCGAGCTGCTTCCACCATCTGGTACTCCACAACTATTACGTCTCCTTGCGCACGACAGAAGACCGAAAGCCATACTCTGAATACGCTGTGACCCCCGCTCTGGAGTGTAGCGCCATGATTATCAGAATGGAAGACTTTGTCGTCGAGCAAACTAAGCGCGTGGAAGAGCCATGGGCAAGCTGCGAAGAGCAATAGCACCGACCACTAGAGAACTGCTGCAGTTCGCAAACTTCATATAAAGGTTGCGATACACTGGCGATGAACTGTGGCAGCCTTTTACACCCAATTTTATGGCCGAGTTGTCGCTGTGGTTGGTAGAGGTCCAACCCAGAGAGGCTCCTTCAACAAGTTGAGCCACTTCCAATAGCCAACGAACTACATGGCATGGATACTACGACAACTTCTTATTTGAACGCATCCTGCACAATATTTACGTGTTGTCGGCCCCAACACCATGCTGTCGGGTTGCCGTAGCTCGGAGTCATCAACGGTTGGATGCGCGAAACTTGGACTAGTTTTTTGGCGCCATAGCACGAGCCAACGTTCTCAATCCAGAGGCTCGCGCTGCTGAAACTCTTCCGTGCTTCGATCTCGCATAGCTTTTCGCCCTATTTTCAGGACCTTTACTGATTTTTCACTGCAGGACTTGGGCAACCATTACGGAATCTGACCAACATGGGCTCACAGTCAGGACAAACCCGGAATGTCACTCCTGGCAGTCGTCTCGTGTCCAGCAAATCGAATGCATGGGGATCCAATACACCAGGAAGTTCGCATTCCATACAACAGTCACACGATTCCGGTTCTAGCTGGGCACAAGCCATGAACCCACGACCAAACACTCAACTCGACCTTTCCTCGACCTCTTTTCCGAGCTTGGCTGGAGGTACCACGCAAGGGCATGCTCCAGGCGTGCCTTCTAGTCAATGGCAAGCCGGACCACCTGCTCGGGAACAGTCACAGTCACAGAACCCTCGAATCATCCAGCAGAGACAACAATCACTGTCTGCCCAACGCGAGCAAGGCTTTAGCAATGACTTCTCAGTGCTAGAACAGTCTTCTGGCCGCTTTCAATCACATCCACCAGTACCAAGAGGAGCCCCGCCAGGGCTAGCACCCGTAGACGGCATGTCTCCTGACACTGGCGAACAGCCCCGGAAGTCGCCCATATCACAAAACGTCAATGGCAGCATCGGGCAAGAACGTGCCAACGGCGAAGGCACGAATCAATCTCTTGCATCCGCCATGCCGGGTCAACACAGAACGAAAGATACTTTTCCGACAAGGGACCAGCTATCACCGATAGGGCAACAGGACCAAAGCCTAGAATCCATATTTAGCAACATGTCCGAAAAAGACAAATGGGGTATGGCAGGTTGGCAGGCACTCCACGACGGTCCAGCGGCAGAATTCAAAGCCGTATCCCGACAACAAGACATCGCTGCTTTCGAGCACTACGCAGCGTCAGGACAGCCTTTATTGCGGACCTACGCCGGACCTTTTGCGCCACCGAACGCCTTCGCACCACGACCTCTCGACTCAGATTACACGATACCCGACTGCTACATCGTCCATAACGTGGCTCCGATACAGCAGCGGATAAGTGGCTTCACGGAGGATACTCTGTTCTACATCTTCTACACGAGTCCGAAGGACATTATCCAAGAAGAGGTCGCGACAGAACTAATGAATCGCAAATGGAGATTCCATATGAAGGAGAAGATGTGGCTGACGAGAGACGACACAACAAGTAACCCAGTCATACTGGAAAAGGATGTGTGTGAGCAGGGGTACTATATCTGGTGGGACTACAGGAACTGGAAGAGGATACGGAAGATGTACATTTTGCGATACGAGGACCTGGATGATCATTTAAGCGGCGGACGAAGTCTGGCCATGCCGGGGCTCTTCCAGGGTGGGATTGGGCCGATGAGTGGTATGAATGGTGGTTCAAATCCTGCGAATCATGGTAGCTTCAATGCTGTACCTGGCCTGGAGAGGATGGCGGCGCTAGGAGGTCGGTTCTAATGAAGTCCACCACTTCTCGAACATGAGGCAGTAATTGTGATAGCATGCCTCTTTCAACTTCGGAATGAGACGGTATTGCTTACATCCATCAACCCGATTGGAGCGTCGTTTCTCCATGAACTCGTAGCTTCCAGACTGCTAGTTAACATGTTCTGTATCAATTGTAACAGCGTACTGGTCACCGTCACTGAACTATCCAGGCAGCAAATTACATCATCGCTGACTCGACACCCCCAACTCGTGCAAACAAACCAAACATCAACTGCCTCGCACCCAAAGTCCGAAAGCCTGCAATCGCTTCAGTACCTGATGTTACCTGGCACACTTTCTGGTTCGCCGTCGCAATGCCCGCCTCTGCAGACTACCTCACCAAATACCTCACAGCCTCATCAACGAAAAATACAGTCCCAAACCCGGACTTTGAAGACTCATCCCGGCCGAAGAAACGGCGCAAGAAGGACAAACATCGCAACGATGACCCAGGCGCACTTTTGATCGCAGACGAGGACGAACCGCTATCACTCCGGAACAGGGGAAGGCGGGCTGCCGACGACAACGACGACGAGGACGGCCCCGTCGTGTTTGAGGGGAAACTCCGCAGCGCCGAGTTCCGGAAAAAGAAGAGCAGTAGTTGGAAACAGGTACAAGACGGGGCTGTGTCGGAGAGGCAGACACAAACGCAGCAGGGTAATGCGAATGGTGCTGGTGGTGAAAGTGCACGCGTCGGGGCCGACGATGAAGAAGAAGCAGACCGCATCCTAGCCCAAGCGGCAAGCGAAGCGGACGCGCGCCGCGCCGAAGCAGAGATGGACGATGCGCCTGCAGTCGTCGATGCGGGCGACGAGACGGCGCCGAAAATGTCCAGCGGGGCAAAAGCGGGTTTGCAGACTGCGGCCGACACTGCGGCGCTTGTTGCGGCGGAATCGGCGCGCGAGGACGAAGAGCGTCGGAGGGCGCGCAGGAAGAAGGCGCGGCGGAAAGATGGTGAGCGGCAAGAAGGTGAGGAGGGGGGGGAGCAGGAGCAGACTATATATCGCGACGCAACGGGGCGGCGCATCGACATCAGTCTCCGCAGGCAGGAAGCGCGCGCCGCAGAACTCGCGAAACTCGCTGCGGAGAAGAAGGAGCGGGAAGCCGCGATGGGGGAGGTGCAGGTGCAACAGAAGGCGCAGGCGAAAGAGGATCTTGAGAACGCCAAGTTTCTGACGTTGGGACGAAGCGCCGAGGACGAGGAGTTGAATGAGAGGCTGAGGAATGAGGTGCGGTGGGATGATCCCATGGCGGCGTATATGGCTGAGAAAGACAGGGGAAGTAGGGATGTGGCTGGTGCGGATGCAAAGGAGCGGGTTGAGGTAGTGAGCGTGAGGAGGAAGGAGTATATAGGTGCTGCGCCGCCGAATCGCTACGGGATCAGGCCGGGCTGGAGGTGGGATGGCGTCGATAGGGGCAATGGATTTGAGAAGGAGTGGTTCCAGGCGAGGGGACGGAAGGAGAGAAACCAAAATATGGAGTATCAATGGCAGATGGATGAATAGAGGGCATATTCGGATGTGGATGTGTCAAGCTATATGCCGTGGATAGTCGAGCAACTCTGCCAGACTTCTTCCAAGTGTTGCCAGTTCAAAATCTCGTCCCCCTCTACCTCCCAGCCTTTAGCGACGTCAGCCAGATTTCTGCCTCCACAACTCTTTCGTCTTCGCTCAGCTCATTGCCAGCTAGCGCCACCTAATCATCTGGCATGTCTCGAAGCCAAGCACAAACAATCTCTCGAGCTCCCAAAGCATCCTCCAGACTATCGTGACCGGCCGTCCTCCCATTTCTCAGCTTCGCATTCTGTACTTGAATACCGCATCGTCTCTCGCATACCTCCTTTAACCCCTTCTTCAGATCTTTGACATCATGGTCATATAGCTCCAAGATGTAGGTGTCGATAATCTTGTCCGCTGGGTGAATCATGCGCAACGCTGTCAAGTCACTGCTGCCCCCGTGCACGATCAAGATTGTGCTTGTGTCAACGTATGTAAAAAGAAGTTCTCGCGCGGCGTCGGTGCCGCTGATGGCTTCATTGTTACGAATGGCATTTCTCATCATGGCAAAAGTCACACCACTGTATCTTGTGTTGTAGTGGGCCATGTCGTCGGAAGGAGCGACTAGACGATCGACAAGTGGCTGACGAGTGAAGAAGTCAACCAGAGACAGCTTAACGAGAACTGTGTTGCCGATGGTTGATGTGCCCATCTCGCAGTCAAGCGCCACGACAGGCCGAATATCTTTGGCCGTGTTCGCTGGTGCTGGCGGAGGTGTGTGTTGAGTGTAGAGGTTGACGTACTGCATGCTGCCCCGTCGACCGCGTCCTCTGTTACCGCCACCTCGGGATGCTTGTGTTTGAGCCGGTGGTGGCATGGTTGGTACGATGACTGATTCTGGTGTCTTATGAAACTGCCATTCTGCTCTCAGCTCGCGCAAATCGCATGGAGCGTGGGCGAGTTCAGAGCAGCAACCCATGGTATTCAAGCGGCCACCACAGCACTGCCAGATACCTTTGAAGCACTTGCCATTGTGGAAGATGCAATGGTGTTTTGGGTGAATCGCGCTCTTTGCGGCCTGGATTACTTCGAGTGCGTAACGCCGCTGTTCATAAATTTTGGCATCTTCATCTTCAATATCGTGCTTAAAAATCAGCAAATCCGCCTCAGATTTGTAGCTGCTGCCTTCCAGTGGTGGCACATATTGCTTCAGCCGCTGGGCACAGTTTCGACAACGATTCTTTCGCCAGATCTCGCGCTCAGCGAGTGGTTCAAACACATAGCCTTCCGCGGACAAGACTTTTGCGGTGGAAGTCAACAAATGGAGCTTTTTGAGGACAAGAGGACTCGGCGAAATCGTCGACCATTCGACTGGTGGTTTGACCTGCACCTGGTTCCAAGCAGACATGGTATGGGATCTTGGAGAATGCCAAGGAAGGAATGGTATGATCGAGAGGAGAGGATGTAGTGGTCGAGATTTCGTTCGAATGCATCCGAGCGTATAGAGAAGCTATATGTGCAAACAAAGTGGGTTCAAAGTGAGCAACGTGCGACGTTTTGTGTTTGTTGTATTTTTTTGATCCCCAGGCTCAACACGGGAGCAAACAAGCTGAGAAGTAGTTTGCTGTGGCTGTCTTGATCTGGGTGAAAATGCTTTCATTCTGCGATTCCCCTGCCTCTGAATGAAAGGCCTGTCGCAACAGGAAGCTGCGTATGTGCTTTGCGGACAGAAACCTTCCCGCCGACTGGCCCATCCTCGACTGCCACCGACACCCAATTCATTCAAACACCTTAAAACTTCTTCATCTGTTCATCGTGCCGTGCTAGTTCTCCAATGCTCGTAATGATCCGCACGGATAGAACTCACTACTTCGGGTCCTGAGCTCGCGACTTTCTGTGACGACCTACCACTGGCGAAATTAGCCTGTCTGATTCGTTGAGATTTAGATGAGTCCAATATCCTCAGCTCGTGTTTGCGAGGTGACTCGTGTCTAGGCCAGGCATTGTCCCGTTCAATTTTGTAATGCTCTGCTCCTTGATCTTGTGCGCTACCCTTACTGCCTCTGAGTTCCAGGGGCTCAACACATCACACCGGTAATTCTGCATTCCTTCGCCCTCCCCCAAGCTTGTTCAAAGCCATCTGAATGTACGGCCCTATTACAGGAATGTTTCCAGCGAACGAGCCGATCGTTGCGAAGAAGTCGCCAAACAGGACGAAGATTCCATACAGCTCAACGATGAAGCCGGTCAAAGGCCAGCGAAGGAAGATGAGAATGATACCAGCGGAGAAAGCAGCCGTGCCTTTGATCTTCTCTTTCCGCGCGAAGAATACGAACGTCTTTTGGATTCCAATGATCAAGGTAAGGCCAATCACGAACAAGATCTGGCAGAGTCAGCGACAATCTGGTATCGGAATCGGTCAGAGCGTACATTGCCCATCGCCAGCAAGGACCGATCAAAGAACATCAACACGCCCAAAGTCAGGAACAAGCCGCCTCCTGCGCAGAAGGCGACCCCAATCTCTAATTGGCATCAGCTTTCTCAGTTCTCAACCACGATGAATATTACCTACTTTGCATGTCAGAGAGCCACATCTTGAATGGTAGGGTTGGTCAGTACGCAGGCTTGGAGTGTACCAACGCAACTCAGTGAGCGGAGGGTGAAGAGCGGTTCTGGTGGATGTCAAAGGACAGCTGGCCGTAGATGTGTCTTCGACTTTCTGTTCCCCAGAGCGCATGCGTTGAACTGGTGTTTGCGGGCGTGGGGCGCTAGGCTCCTGCCCTGTCGATCATGCATAAAGCTTGGCTTGGCCACTAAGAACGGCCCATGGCCAGCCGAAATGAAGCCTGGCTTCGCGCCTGGGAAGGATAACGTCAAAGCGGCACCAGCGTGTCATCAGGCGTTTCAGGCTCCACATTGTCTGTTCGTCGCGTTCACAATAATGCTTGCTGCCAGAGATTAGCTGCAGTGTGTGTGAGGGCGCCAGATGCTATGCTGAAGACCAGTCCTTGGATGTGAATGGCAAGCCGCCTCTATATTGCCATCCACCAAATCCTGACGACATGTCGTGGCTATGGAGGGTAATTTCACCTTTGTGGGACTTGGTAGTGTGCGTACACTGACAAGCCGCAGAACGATTCCTCTCCTGCATCATTCGAGAAAGTCCTTGCCAAATTGTCGACTCAGATCAGCTCTGCGACCGTGAGTCTTGATAAGACAAGGTCGCGAAATCGGAGGGCAAAAGCTTTGTGGACGCTGTACACGAGTCTGGCCTATCTCATATCAGCTTTAATTCTAGTCTTGGTCATTGGTCCACAAGAATGGAGTATACCGCACTATGGAGGTCTCATTGGTGGTCCGGTAGTGATATACGCTATGAGACAGGCTATCACCGCCGTGTTCGGGTGGTCGATCGCTCGACAACAGTCACATGTGGAAAGGTTACAGAAGCAGCGTGAAGAGAAGATCTTGGAACTCAAAAAGGCAACAAGATATGACACCACTCAAGAACTGCTGCAGAAGTATGGAGGAGCTCCGCCACCGAAGGAAAAGGAGGAAGCTTCCAAGCAAGGCACAAAAGCCAAGGTCAAGACACAGCAGCCTCGGACGCCAGTGCAAAGGACGGGACTGCCACCGCCTCCAACTGCCAATATACAGCCTCGAAGCCCACCCCAGGTGTCTTCCAGACCAAAGTCGCCCCAAGATCCACGAGCCGCACCACACAGCCTGCAGCAAACGATGGAAAGTCCTGCCAGCGTAGATGAGCCTGGCTTTGCACCGAACGCATTCCCACAGGCGCACACGTCAAGGGCTTCATACGAACATAGTCCGCATTGGTACGACAGACTGTTGGATGTCATGCTCGGCGAAGACGATAATCTAGCCAAAAACAGGCTAGTTCTACTGTGTCAGAGTTGCCGTCTGGTCAACGGACAAGCACCGCCGGGTGTGAAAACATTGGAAGAGCTAGGAAAATGGAGGTGTCAGGCTTGCGGTGCTTGGAATGGCACACAAACAGAAGCTGCCAAGGTTGTGCACGAGCTGACGTCTGGGCAAGGCGTGCCTACAAGCCCAACGACGGCCGAGCATACAGACGAAGAAAGACATACTCCAACAACAGAATCGCTGGAAGAGCCAGAAGCTGCAACTGGACTAGAGGATGGCGATGACAGAGAGGGTACTGTCAGGAAGCGGGTGACTCGTAGTTCGGGCAAGCCAGAGGTTGACGGGTTATAAACGCAATATTTCGGAGGTGGATGAATTGCAATAGGGATAAGGCATTGCTAGCCACTATCCTGAAGCAACGTAGACTATCAGTGGGCACATAACCCAGCGGTGACGACATCCCGATGCTTTTCCGGCGAGTTTTGCCATTTTGAGCTAACGCGATTTTTCCGAAACGAGGAACCAGGCCGTTGTTCGGATTCTTCAATACTGGCAAAGCAAATACCGATTCTTGTAACCGCACTTGTATGTAGCATGAAGTACATTGGACCAAAGTCCCACATGTGAAGTGTAGTCCCTATGTTGCTGTGCAAGTTGTGAATAGTAAAATCGCGCTGGAAACTATCAAAATGCTGCTCTGTCACATCTCAGTGCAAGAAGAAAAGCAGCCCAAATCTTACTTCCTCTTGCTCCGGAGTTGTTAGCTCTGAGTTGGAAAATTCTCAAGACCTTAGTACTCTGCTAAGCGCATGTAGCTGAAACTGGCAGTAAAGCGGTTCTTTTGCCGGTGCGGTCGTCAGTCATGGCTACTCTGAAATGTCGCCCAACGGAGTCGGAGAAAGACCCAATAATGGTATTCATGTCTGCAGCACAACTGCTGAGTCTAAAGCTGAGAAATGGCGATGTCTGCATACTACAACACAAGGACCAGGCTCTCTCTGTGATCGCATGGCATACCTCAAAAGGTGACTTGAAGGAAGGTGTCGTCGGTGTCTCCAGGTGGCTGCAAGATTTGTACGGCATCAAGCTTGGTAACGAGGTCACAATAACCAAAAGCGCAAACGAGACAGTGCAAGACGTTCAGAGCGTGTCTGCGACATGTTTGGATGAGCTTGATGCTGACCAAAAATTGATCTGGGAGCTCAATGCAGTCGTCGCCATAAACGAGAATCACAGATATGTGGCCCCGTCTCAAGTGATCGAAATTGGGGTCGGCAGGCAGCGGAAAAAGTTCGAGCTGCTGGGCCCTAGGAACGCAATTTACAAGGCTGCAAGTATCACCCGAGTGCGAATTGGAGAGTCTACGGAGGACATTCATGGAAAGATAACCTTTGACAGCATAGGAGGCTTGCAGAGTCAGAAGACGAAGCTTCGACAAATAATTCGGAAGACAAATTACGCTGCAGGGCGCAAGAAACACTCACTGACATCTCACGCCACAGGAATTCTCCTATATGGTCCGGCTGGCACGGGGAAATCGTCCCTGCGGCGAGCTATTGAGGCCGAACACGA
This sequence comes from Herpotrichiellaceae sp. UM238, assembly GCA_000315175.1. Lineage (NCBI taxonomy): Eukaryota > Fungi > Ascomycota > Eurotiomycetes > Chaetothyriales > Herpotrichiellaceae > Herpotrichiellaceae sp. UM238. The sequence continues at coordinate 8,727 of AMYF01000183.1, read as the reverse complement.
TTGGTCCAATATCATGTATTGGGAAGGCGCCGGGTCGAAGTTACCTCAGTTCACTTCTTCATCACTCTTAATTCACATCAACATGACTAGCAAGCTGAGTACAGCAGATGGCAAGGTACTCGAGCAACTGTTTCGAGCACTACCAAGTACGACTGTGATAATAGGTGAAATACGAGATCCGAATGACCTGCTCAGCTTTTTGCGAACTGGCAGCACGTTTGCTTATGAGATCGAGGTGTCCATTCCAGATGCTAAGCAGCGTCTTGAAATTCTACGATTGCTAAATGGCGGCCTACTAAGTGAAGGCCTCTTGCAAGAAGCGGCGCAGAAGACACATGGTTATGTGGGTGACGACTTGTCTAGGCTGCTGAACGAGGTCGAAAGCCTGCTCGATTCGGATGCCATGACGGTTAGCGGAGATGTGAATCTTAATGATGCGAGCCAACATCGACAGGAGAGTCTGGCCCTTCAAGAGCCGCCTGGCCCGAATACGAATGGGCAAGCAAAAGACCGCCAAGGCGACTTCCAAAGTCTCGCTGACGTGGACTTGGGAGGACGACTAAACGCGCAACCAACTTCAGACCATCTATTTGCGGCTCTTACACATATCCGCCCTTCAGCACTTCAACAAGTCTTTCTGGAAAAGCCAAATGTCCGATGGTCAGACATTGGCGGTCAAGAAACGTTCAAAGAACGGCTCAGAAATGCCGTGGAATGGCCGCTGAAGTATCCAAGGGAGCTTACGGAATATGGAATACCGCAGAAGAAAGGCATATTGCTGTATGGCCCTCCAGGATGCTCCAAAACCATGCTCGTCAAGGCCTTGGCTGCAGAGTCAGACTACAACTTCCTTGCCGTCAAAGGCGCAGAGTTGATCTCGATGTATGTTGGCGAGTCAGAAAGAGCAACCAGAGAAGTTTTCCGAAAGGCGCGAGCAGCTAGCCCTTGCATCGTCTTTTTTGATGAAATTGATTCGATTGCAAAGAGAACCACTGGAAACAGCGACCTTAATGTTTTGACGACTCTCCTTAATGAAATGGATGGGTTTGAGGAACTCAAAGACGTACTGGTCGTGGCTGCCACGAACAAACCGCAATCTATAGATCCTGCGTTAATGAGACCGGGCAGATTCGACCACGTCGTTTATATCGGACCACCAGATTACACTACACGAGCAGCTATCTTCACCGAGCAGTGTAAGAGGACGCTTAAATTCAGCAGTGAAGCCAAATCATTCATAGATGGCTTTGTGCAGGAGAGCGAAGGGATGTCGGGTGCAGAAATTGTTGCTGCTTGTCAGACTGCTGGCGAGATTGCATTTAGCTCAGGCTCAGGCCTACGTGAGATTCGTTCGGGAGATGTTTTCGAGGCCCTGAGAAGAACACCTCGGGCCATCACAAAACAAATGTTAGCAGAGTATGAGGCTTGGAATTCCGAACGTGCAGCATCCTGAAGCCGTATGAGTGTAATACAAATTCAATGGAAACTATAGTACGTTGTACACAGACCAAACAGATGCTGGCCTCACTATTATTACCTTCTTTCCCAGAAAACCAGTCCTGAGCGCCAAAAGCAAAGACACAAAAGAAACGCGCCTATGCATACTTTTCAGGCACGCGCTAAGCAAATGAGGTCGTACCTGCCCTCAAAATCATACCTATGTTTTCCAACAGTTTCCGAGTCAAATGATCTATTTCTTCTTCTTCCCACCAAAGCCAAGCGCTTCACTAATCGAACCCAGTCCAAGTCCGCCAAGCAGCTTGTCAATACCCAGGCCACCAAGAAGACCGCTCACAAGGCCGCCAAGTCCAAGACCATTGAGCAACTTGCCGACTAGGCCAAGGACACCGCTGAGCAGGAGACCGACAGCAGCTATGATCTGGAAGAGTGGCTCTGTGAGAAGAAGCCATAATGGGTTCAACTTCTTCTTTGCGTGTGGCATGTCTGCGATCTTCTTCTTCGCGTTGTCGATGGTAGTGACGATTTGGGTTGTAAGCTCTTTGAGACCTTCAGCAACGCGATGTTCTTCCGGAGATGCTTCACCGGATGCATGTCGTGCCTTTGCGTTAGCCGCAATATGGCCATCAGGATCCAGACCTCGAATTGCACCGTTGCATTCCCCGAGGATGCGGCCGCCTTCTTCGATCAAAGGTTTGACGTCTTGGACAAGCTTCTCTTCGTCGAGCTCCTCTTTTGGTGTTTTATCTGCTCGGTCGATAAGCTGGAAACGCAACATGTTAGCACTGGCATGATAAGTATAAGGGTGTCACAAACCTCAGTAATTTGCTTGCAAATAGGCTCCATCTTCTCAATAGTCTGGTTGACAATGTTGGCGATCTTTCTGGCGGTTTCTCGCTCCTCCAATGCTTTTTGCTCTTCTTCGGTCAAGCCTTCGACTTCCTCTTCTTGAATGTTCTCGAGCAGTGTCACTTCGCCGATCTTGTTACCGTCTTGGTCGACGACATCGCCATTGTCATTGATCTCTTTACCAATGCAGTGAGGTAGATTGCCAGCCGTGAGTCTGCCAATAATGTCTCCATTCTTGTCTCGAACCTCCCCTTCCTTGTTGACTCGGAGACCAGACATGGGACTGACTTCTCGCTCTTTCTGTTCTGGTTCCCACCTCTCAGCGTGACCGATCACGTTACCGCTCTTGTCCGTGATATCTCCATCGTCATCCACTTGTCGGCCGACAAGCTTCTGCAGGTCACCTTCTGTGACACGTCCGATAATGTCTCCAGCTTGATTGACAACATAACCTTCTTTGGTGACCTCCTTTACATCAAAGTTCGCGAACGGCCCCTCTGCACGCTCGACACCACCTTCAATGAGACCACCTTTGCCGATGACTTTGCCGTCGTTAGACCAGATGTTGCCTTCACCGTCGACTTTGCATCCGACGAGTTTCTTCGGATCACCTTCGACGACTTCTCCGAAGATGTTGCCTTGAGGGTCAACGATCTTGCCCTGCTTATTCACAGTCTTGCCGGCGAGAGAAGATAGATCTACCTTGACTTCCTCTTCCTCTGGAATCTCGTATGGTTCACAGTGACCCTTAACGTTGCCATATTTGTCAATGACGTCGCCATCCTCGTCGACTGTTCGTCCGACAAGTTTCTTGACGTCGCCTTCAACGACCTGACCAACGACATTGCCTTCATGGTCCTCGACGAGACCATCTTGTCGGACGACGAGACCCTCCAATCCAGCGAAAGGACCTTCGGGCTTGGCTTCTCGCTCTTCAGGAGGGATGAGCTCGCATCGGCCAATGACCTTGCCTGCGTCGTTCCATATCTGGCCATTCTCGTCGATTTGCCTTCCAGCAAGTTCCTTAACGTTACCTTCAACGACACGACCGATTGGCACTCTATCTGGGCCAATAACGTTACCTTGTTTGTTTGGCCTCAAGCCTTTAAGCTCCGATAGGTCGATGACTTCCGGCTCCGGCTCGGGCTCTGGTTCTGGCTCTTCATATCGTTCGGCATGACCAACAACGTTGCCCTTTTTGTCGATGACATCGCCATCCTCGTCGACAGCACGACCAACTAGTCGCTTTGCGTCACCTTCAACAAGCCTGCCAACGCGGTTGCCATTCTCATCTTCGACAAAGCCGTCGGCGACCACAACCAAGCCTTCGAGACCTGCAAACTCTCCTTCAACCTCCTCATCTGGGCGTGGGAGAGTCTTGGCCCGGCCAATAACCCTGCCTCGGTTATCCCAGAATTGTCCTTGGTCATCGCAGGTGATACCAGATCTGGCAAGCTTCTTAGCGTCGCCTTCGATAAGCTCGCCCACGATGACACCATCTTTGTCAACAAGTTTGCCTGACTTGTTCACCTTTAGACCTTCGAGGATCGAGAGAGGAGGCAATTCTTCTCCGGGCTCCTCAGCAGCTTCTTCAGCTTCTTCAGCTTCTTGAGTAACCATCTCGACCTTGCCTATGACATTGCCGTCCTTGTCAAGGACTTCTCCCTTGTCATTGAGTTTCTTGCCCGCACACTGTTCGAGCTCGCCGTCGACCAGCTTAGCAATCTCCTCTCCGTCTTCGTTCAGCACCAAGCCTTTCTTGTTGACCTTGAGGCCTTCAAGTACCGACAATGGTGACTCTTCTTTGGCTTCCTCGACCATTTCGACGAGGCCTTCCTCAATGGCTTCAGGTAGGAACTCGACCTTGCCAATGACGTTTCCATCGGCATCAAGAATCTCACCATTTTCGTTGATCTTTTTGCCTCGAACAGCGTTGAGGTCGTAGCCCTCAGACAGTTTAGCAATGGCCTCACCATCTTCGTTGACCACTTCTCCTTTCTTGTTGACTTTGAGGCCTTCAAGCTGTGAGAAGTCAACCTTCTTCTCCGCCTCTTGTTTGGCCTCCTCAGCCTTGCCAATCGCTTCCTCAGCCTTGTCACCAACCTCCTCGGCTTTACTTCCAGCATCCTCAGCTTTTTCTCCAGCCTCCGCAGCAGTGCCTTCAGCCGCCTCTGCAGCCTTCTGAGCCTCTTCGAGTTGCTCGACGAGTTCGGGATGAGCTTCCTGCATGGCCTGGTCTGCAGCCTCGCCAGTAACGACCTCGACGCGGCCGATCACATTGCCTTCGTCGTCTGTGATCTCGCCGTTCTCGTTTGGAATCCTGCCTGCACACGCCTTGGGGTCACCTTCGACAAGCCTAGCGAGGACTTCACCTTCGTCGTCGATGATGTTGCCCTTCTTATTGAGTTTCTTGCCTTCAACGATATCGAGGTTCGGCTTGAGTTGGTCCTGGATCTCTTGAAGCTTCTCCATCTCTGGAGAGAGCTTCTCGGCTTCACCCTCGGCTTCACCCTTGGCTTCGTCGACAGCGCCTTCAGCGGTATCCTTTGCACCCTCGACAGCCTCAGCAGCCTCGGGCACGATCTCAGCACGGCCGATGACGTCACCGTCTTCGTCAAGAACCTCACCATCCTTGTTGACTGTGCGTCCAACGAGATCAGCTGGGTCACCCTCGGTGATCTGTGCCAACTTCTTGCCAGTTGCATCCTTGATGGCGCCATCCTCTTCGACTTTCAGGCCTTCGAGGGCGTCAAGGCCAGGTAGCTCGCCTGCGGCAGCCTCCTCAGCCTCCTCAGCCTCCTCCTTAATCTCCTGCGGTAGGGTGACGGCACGGCCAACGACATCACCGTCCTCATCGAGCACTTCACCGTCCTCGTTGAGTGTCATGCCGACAAGGTCAGCTGGGTCGCCCTCGTCGATGCGGCCAAGAACGTTGCCTTCTTTGTCAAGGATGTCTCCGTTCTCTTGCACCTCCAGACCCTTGAGCGCACTAAGCTCAGGCAGGTATGTCTTGACGCCAGTAGTGTCCTCGGCTGCTTCGGCAGCTTCGCCGGTCACATCCTCAGCAGTGTCTTTAGCGCCTTCAGCCGTCTCGCCAACCTGATCTGTAACTTCGCCAGCCTGATCTGTGACTTCGCCAGCCTTATCTTGAAGCAGGGTGGCTCGGCCGACAACGTCGCCATCCTCATCCAGGATTTCGCCATCGTCGCCGATTTCGTAGCCTTCAAGGTCGGCAGGATCACCTTCCTCAAGCCTTCCAATAACATTGCCGGAGTTGTCAGCAATGTCACCGTTCTCGCTGACCTTCAGGCCCTTGAGAAGACTAAGGTCCTTCACCTGATCAGTAACACCGTCAACTGCGCCCTCTGCAGTATCTTTGGCGCCTTCAACTGCACCGGAGACATCTCCCTCAGCTGTTTGGTCGGCGGTGTCTTTCAAGCCATCGGCAGTCTCAGCACCAGTGTCGGCGACACCTTCACCCGCCTCTTTCGCACCGTCTGCAGTGTCTTGCGCGGTGTCCGTCACCTCACCCACATCTCGTTCTCCTTTCTCCTGAACGCCCTGAGCAGCCTGCGACGGATCGCCGCTAGCGACATCCCCAGCCGTGTCTTGCACGTCTTCGGCGGTGCCCTCAGCGGTGTCCTTCGCGGCACCAGCAGTATCTTCACCGGTCTCCTTGGCATCTTCAGCGGCATCACCGGCCGTCGCTTGTGCGCCTTCTGCAGCTTCACCAGCCGCACCTGTAACATCGCCTTCACCGGCCTTCTCGGTGGTACCAGTAGCCGTGTCTTGCACGTCATCACCAGTCTTGCCCGCCGCGCCAGCAGCGCCTTTCCCTACACCGCCAGCGGTAGACTTGAGCCCGCCGAGAGCGCCGCCACCGCTTCGCTTTGTCTCGGCTTCGTCGTCCGCTTCCGCGGCCTCAGTCTCCGTGTCTTCGCCTTCCCGTTCAGTGCCTTCATCCTCGGCAGCCTTGGCAGGTGTGTCGTCGGCAGTGTCGCGGGCGCCCGTGACGGTCTCCTCTCCTTCGTCGCCAGACGATTCTATCGGCTCTGGATTCGCCTCGGAGAGGTCGGTGGTGTCGGCGACGGAGGTCTCCTCGGCTGGGGTGTCGTCGCCGGGGCGTTTACCGCTGGCTTCGGTGTCGGGGTCGTTGTCTTTCATGCCGATGCCTTCGGACTCCTCTGAGGCTTTGCCCTCGGCTTGCTCTTTGGTGTCTTCGGCCTTTTGCTCAGCGGCTCCTTTCGTGTCTTCCGCCGGCTTCTCTGGCGCTTTATCCTTGGGCTTTGGTGTTGCGGATTTAGCGGAGCCAAGCTTTGGAGGCCGTCGTGGCGTGGTTGTCGCTGATTTTGTGTCAGCGCCTGATGATGAGAGTTTTTTGGTTGATGAGGATTCGGGGTTCTTGCCTGATTTTGTAGGTGTGGAAGGTTCTTGAGTCCTTGCGCCTCCGGCCGCTGGTGAGGGTGCCATGCTGTCTTTCGTGCTCTTGTAGGATTGCGATGTGCTAGGTGTGCGATGTTTTGATTTAGAAGAGTGGCTTGAGCTTTGATGTGGTGGTGTCGCTCTACTTGGTGTTGGTGGAAACGAGTAGTATGCGTATGAAGCTGATGAGCGTGGGTTACTATCGGTCATCAATCATCTCACGTCGTGGGAACTAATGATACAAATGCGATCAAGCTGGTATTGCTTGGTTCTAGGGTATACACGTGTGTTGCTTAGGAAGAGACGAAGATCAATTCATGAGCTTCGATGGGCTTCGAAGGTCTTTGAGCTGTCGTCGTTCACCTGGGGGACCTTTTTGGTAACTACGTCACTGTCATGACACGCTCGAGCTTGCGTGGAGCTGAGTTGGAGCTAGACCCAGTCTTGGTGTAACAGGAGAACTCGGCAAGCTCGTCGCCTCATTGTGGCTGGACCAGAAGTTGGAAGAGATTGGACTTCATTGCGTCACAACGGTCTAGATGTGAACCTGTCCAGTCAAAGAACCCGACAGTGACAGGGTGTGTGGACGGAACGAATAGGAGTCTCTGCTTGTTTGGTAAAGTGCTGCAGGGTACAAGGTGGGGCCAACATCGGTGACCATGCTGGTACGGCATGGGCCTTGTGGTGCACGAGATCGAAAATCTATTACGGAATCGGTGATACTACTGACTGCGGTCGGAAATGCAAGCACCAGGACAGGCCTGCATGAGTGGATTAGGCCAACTCCTAGTCGTCCAGCCCCGGTTTGTAGCCTTACGGCAAGGATGAAATGAGGACAATGAAGTGATTCAAAGATTTAGAATCGACCGAGCCTTTACCGGAGAGTTGCATATACATCTGATGGCAAAATTTCCCCGCGTACGTAGGAGCTCTGTGATTCGCACGCATTGAGAGCATGGGTATGTAATTAGGCGTTGAAACATCAGACATTGTGCACTCTGACGTCGATCGTGGGATACGTCAACTGCCAGGGTCTGCCGTGAGGTGTGGCTTGCGCCCTCGGTTTGAGTTCGCTCTCTCAAACACTGGCCGCAAATGGACACGAAGGAAGAACGGTCGGCAAGGAAGAAACAAGTTTTTGGGAGTTCTGACGATCCAAATAACGCTTAGTTTTTGTCGATCACCACTCTGTGGCGTCAACTTGGAGCCGACCGGACTTTGCAAGCCTGAGGATACTGAGCATTCAGCGTCTGAGGCTGGTGATCGAAGATGGATGTGGCTGACCAGCATGATAGACCATGACTGTTGCCGAGAGACAATAATGCATTGAGTTGACAGCTGGTTCGTTATTGTTCGTGTGCCGTACTGGGTTAACGCGCGTTGGACAAGTACCAAGTGGCCAAGAAGGCCTTGCATTTCCTCAGAGTTAAACGCGATGCAAGGATTCTACCAATTTCTTCACGATGTAGCAAAGTCATTTTGACATCACTCCCATCAATTGCATTCTTTGACAGATGTGCAGTGAGCGATTCAAAATCTACCGCCGTACCATCCCAAGGCTCAGCGGTGCTTTGCAGATCTGTGTGCATCATTTAGAAGGGCGAGGGGACTTTTGCCGAAGCGCTAGGGACTTCGCCCATGCGCTAATGGAGGACTGCAGGTACCGCTTGGCACGCCCATGTACAGGGTACTCCGCACATCCATGGCATTCCGAAGGTAGACAGTCTTCCCTTCGGTGTCTGATGCTCAGGTGAGGTACAAGCAGGCCCCGGAATATGTAAACATATGTGACAAAACTGTCCACCAGTCCAGCCATATCTGAAGCACGCGAACAGCTAGGGTCATCAATACTTTGATGCTCACGGGCGCCGTTGGAGCCTAAAAGACAAGTCTTCGCAAACTTTGTGAGCCTAAGAAGATAGGGGCGAGACGAATGAAAACCAGCTAACGCCAAGCACCCGTATATCGTACATACCCGTATTTCGGACGCGTCGCAAC
>AMYF01000182.1:0-19706 GCA_000315175.1 Herpotrichiellaceae sp. UM238 | reverse complement strand
TCCGTTGACGAAAAGAATTTGTCTGCTCGAGCACTGGATGTAATCCAGGATTGCGTCAACGAACAGGTTGTCGAGGACAGGGGCCGGTTCGGCGTTCAGAGCAGAGATGATCACGTCCGGTTTGAGATTCAGGAGGACGCCGGTGAGGTCTGCCGCGGCCTCATAGCGCGTGATAGATGCTGTGCCGAAGCTGGTCTCGGCTGCGGCGACTGTGGTTGTTGCATTCTCTGCTGGCTGTCTTTTGAGGATCGTCACTTTGAAGGAATCTGGCTTTTCGCTAAGCAGGGTTGAGAGTGATTGTGCTATGTTGCGCCCAGGGATGCCGGAAGTACCAGCGAGCAGGACATTCTTTGTCTCCGACATGTCAATTTGGTTACGATTCGTTGTTTGAGATAATAAACTCAGCGAAGCCAACAGTAGTGGATCACTTTCTATCCGCTGCTTGCAAGCACTGAGTATTCAACAGAGGAGTAAACAGAATCTGTCATGCCCGGAGGCAAGGCTGACTAGCAGCCTTGCCAAGACCTAATCTTCGTGCAGCTTGTAGGGAGAGCTTCCTCTCTCCCCAGCGTTGAATCGACATCGTAGTTGACCTACAAGCTATCCTTCTCCTTATCTTTAATCCCCGCTATGAGCTCCGTGCGACCAAGCTCTGTTGGTCCTGATACTGTCCTAGCTTGAGCATCCTGCTCTGGCTCAGCAATATCGACTGTAAGCGAAAGCGGTACGAAGCAGTCGTCGCGGATACTCGAGGGCTCTATAATATAAGTAAGCGGGCGTCCTCTTCAGTGGACGGAGGCCGGCCACTTGCTGCACTGTCCTTTCGTAGCTTGATGAGATGCCATCTGCCGCCCCGTGGATCAGTACGGAGAAGTCTTGAGGAGATCGAGCTTGTCCTTACTGTACATATCGATGAAGCGTGCGGTCGTGTTCCTTTATCGTCTTGCTCATATGCTTCGCTACACCTTTTTTCTCGTCATCTACCTCATGGGCGAGCTTCGGTAAGGGTGACGCAGAATCCCCAAGACGAATTGTACCTTAGAGGATGGTTGTTCTAGGGCGCCGTGAACAAGCTTGTTGACGGCTGTCCCTACGTGCCTAGTTCTCTAGGTCTATCGACTCGGTAGGGAACTTGAACCCTTGGGTATTCGAGGGGGTGTCGTTTTCGAAGCTAATCTTTGCAGTTCCCCAGGGGCTAAAGCGCCTTCGGGAAGCGCCAATTAGCGCCCAACACAGGGCCGCAGGGGCTGCTCATCCTTAGGGGTGTCGTTTTCAGTCCATCTTTGCAGCTCCCTAAGGGCCAAAACGCCCTTGAGGAAACACTAATTGGTGCACACATAACACCCCCCACTTTTTTCTCCCCAACTGGTGCATTGCCAACCAAAGGAGGTGCACCGAAATGACACCCATCCATCTCTTGTTCGCTTAATTACAATGGGATAATCCTAGCTTGTGGCAGAGGCGGTTGGATGCGGCACCCGCGCCATCAAAGCGATCAGCGCCAGTTTACGGGTTTTCGGACGCATTATGGACCCAGCCATGTCGTCCTATGCAGCGCAGGCTGCATCTCATCACCTCTGTAGATTGGCCCAGTGAAGCGCCCAGCCAGCCAGCCAGCCACCGTAGGGACTGCACTTTGCCTAGAGATGCAGCGTGCCGTCTCATCTTGTGATAGCCCCATGACTGGAAACGCGAGAGCATCATTCTGTTCTAGGGCTGCCACCATCGCTAGTCGAGACAAAATAATTCTGCACCACAGCGCTGGATCTTGGGGTCTGATCATATTGGACTCCTCACTGCATTCAGTCCTGACACGATCGCTGCAGTATTGGAAATGGTGAAGAAGAAGTTCTCCAAATCCAAGGAAGAAACGAGGACGTCTTTCATGTTTCCATCGCTCCATAAGGACGTTGTGAACGCAGTCTCCCACAGCATAGCCCCTACATGGTTTTGCGGAAGCAATAGCGACAGAGACGCCAAGAGCAAATACACGACCCACGTCATGGGCAAGTTCAGGTGCATGAACAATGCCTGTGGTACGAACGGCTGGGCAGCAAGAAGGTGGCTATACTAATAAGAGGGTACGCCGGGAATGGGTACAATGCTGTGGTGTACAATCAGCGTTGCAAGACCTGCAACCAGCTGGGCACTCTGACTTTGGACAAGAAATCATATGTCGAACGAGTTGCATACAGAATCCAGAAGTGGGCGGGCGTTCGAGTGGAGCAGCAATACTACGCCTCAAAAGGAGGCATGCTGCATAAGAGAGAGTTCTGCGAAGGTTGTAAGAAAGGCGTTTGTTGACAGACGAATGACCGGGAGTACAACTGACTGCTGCTGTTCGAAGTTAAGAGAGCAGGTCGAATCTAGGCCAAGCCTTCTTTCACTTTTGACGGTCAAGATTTTTCTCAATGTGACTGGGTGCGCGGCAACGGTAACATTCTGGAGGATGACGGGATCACCAGACTTTGTGGTGCAAGCTTGGGGTACAGACGGCGCGTCTGCTTGATCGGCGCCACCAGGGACGATGCATGAGTGGCGACCAGTCCATCTCGCGGTCGGTCGCTCCAGGCGTAAGAGGATGATCTTGAGCGCCTAAAGCATGCTGATAAAGTTGGGCTCATTGTCTAGGGAGCTATACGCTTTTGCAAGACCTCTCATCACCCCCGCCAGCAATTCTGCATCCACGGTCCTTTTATGCGTTTTGTTTATGAAGTCATACTGTAAAACGGGTCTCGTACAGTACCTTGCTATATCAGCGCTCGGTTCTACCGCCCCCGCGTCTGCCGATTAGAGAGCTAACGAAGTCCAGGCTCAGTTTCATATACAGGGCTAATAAACTTTCAATAAGGGTCCTTCGCGCTTATTGGTTCTTGAGTCCTTTCGGTAATACTTCTCCGCTCCTAACCTTCTTTCAGAATCACGCCTTGAACGCTACGCTATTCGCAACCTTCTGCAGTACATAATGGATCAGTGGGCCCCAGGGAGGAGTCGGCGTTGCCACTTTTCGGAAAGGTTAGGCCATCTTTAATAGGGTAATCTGTACTCTCTATCGTACATTTCGGTAAACTCTTATGCCTCATCTGTGCTCACGTACGATAGCAGATGGCGCGACAGTGTTCTGGTAACGTATCAGGCAATGCCTGCTCGACGCATGACAGTGCTCTGGATTCTGATGAGCAATGCAACATTGCCAATCAGCAAAACCTGCAGAATCTGGTTGAAGCGCAGACCACGCTCGAAAAGTTTGAACGACTACTTGGTGGGATACTTGCAATCTTACGCGCTGGCGACCTAGACGTCAACGAAAACCTGCTTGCCACCGTACGTTCTGGTGCCGACCTCTCCCAGCTCGCAGACCATGTCAGCAATGCTCGTCGTGAGCATCCTGCCATTCAAGAGGCCTTTTCGACAATCGACTTGCAGTAGAGAGGCGGTTTCTCTAATCAATAACTCTGGTCGAAAGACTCCGACGAAGCTTACATTGAAGTGGGTTTTACAAAATTCATTAGGTTGTTGCTAACCTGCTTAAGCACATTCCATCGAAGCCATCATTGACACCAGATGATTGCCGTATCGGTCACGTTGGCGAACAGCCTGATGCAGCCCACAAAGCAGAGACTGTCATCGAACACCGGTTCGAGCAGCAGAAGATAGGCTTTTGCGAACTGTTTTGGGGGTGGGGACTGAAAGAGAAAGATAAATCTCTTGATTGCTGCTGTGCGATGGGAGGATGCGAATTTGGCAAAGGCATTGTTTTAACTCAAGCCAGGAGTATAGGTGGACGGGGTCAAATAACTACTGAATCAAAGCTTTAAAAAAATACTGCGACACTACCTATCCTAGAGATACCCCACTGTCACGTGGATGGCCAAAAGGAAAACACCGGGCGGGGGGTTTGTCTACATCCGCCACTCACCTCCACCACCACCACCCTCCTCAAACCTTAGCAAGCTTACCTAAGGCTCTAGACACACCGTGGTCAAGCACAGGAAGAGTATTGAACGGGTTCTTCACGCCGTTAGAGTACGTCACCTATAGCTTTGAAGTCTAAAGCGCGAGTAGGGTCACCGCCTTCGCTTTGTTCACTGTAGCTGCTCCCGACTATGATAATGTATATTATATGCACTATATTCTATGTATACATCATCCAAAGTGAGGAAGTACAGAGTTAACGGTAATAACGCCAGTTGTTGCTGCGTTTGCGACTGAAATGCAATTTATCCTTTTCCGGTAACATAACTTGCCGCATTCGGCAAGCTATAGTCAATTTCATTCCTAAGTAACGGAATTGTGTTCCCGTCCGATGTAAGAGCTACAATTTTCGATCAGCAAGATATTTGCTGTGTTTCGCAAAGTCGACAAAGAGAACCCTTCATTTGAAGCAACCCCAAGCCCCAGTAGCACTAAGAGTCTGTAGGACACTGTAGAGTCACCCTCGTTCTTAACATATTTTGCCCGCCACGTTGGGCTGTTTTATAGACCGCCACTAATGGGCCATGACGCAGGAAGGACGCCCTACCAGAAGTTAATGCTGAGCCGTATAGGCTTACCATAAGAAAGTGATGTCGGGTAATATGCGTTTGCGTGAAGTACATACACACCATACTACAGTATTGCTCAAGAACCCCAACACGTTCATCGTCTCCAAATGTTCTGAATCGATTGACTGGTTCTACCGGCGTGTAAAGGAACGCAAGTGATGTTACAACGCTCAACGTCTTAGCCTCGCTAAGCGGCCGACTTCGTCAGAAACAGAGCTAATCCCTTACAGACTGGACAAGGTGGATAAACCTGAAGAAGGGATTTTGGTGTGCTTTCATCTACCCTAATCTGACGACTTTCAATATCGCTTCATTTACTCTGGCCCTCGAATCTACCGGCTTTTGCAGTCTCGTATTCCGTCTTTTTCCGTCTTCATAGACTCGTAGACAACTTTCCACCCAGCGAAGATCATCTATGTGGCTGCTCGGAGTCCAGCACCACTTCTAGCGAACACCGTACTACACACGAAACCCAGCCTGCCTTTTATCCACCACAGAATCGATGTGTAACTATTCCGTACCGATATATTCGGCGCGGCGGTCTTATTGATTTAAAAGGATGGGACCCATCGCCGAAGAGCTTGCTGCAGCCTTCTGTGACGAGGAACTAAATGCATACTTCTTCCCTCATCGAAAAGAATACCCCGAAGACTACGTCCGAGCTTGGTTTCAGGCTGTGCTTGAGAAATGGTGCCATTACGAAAATATCTGGCTTGTGAGTTACGAGTCTACGAAACGGCAGGGTGCGCCGCCGGGCGGTGGTGAGAACGGTAGTAATAGTCTTCCGGATATGGTGACGGGCGCAGCACAATGGGCCAGAGCGGGAGCTGGATCTGAGAAGCTTTGGGGTTTTCACAACTCTTGGGATCCTAGTAAGTGATTTTCCTTCGCGTTCCGCATTAATTCAATCAACAACGAGCTCATTATGCATACTCAGGACGACATCTCACATTAATCGTGTCTCTCTATCTATCCGCGCACCGAATCATTTTCCCGAATCGATCGGTCTGTCAGCCTTCATCAAGCGACCCTCATCCGATTCGAAAATGGGAGTTTGGACCTGCAATTTGGCCGTTCTGTAAGCAATATTACACCGAGCCAAAAGACACAAGAGACCGTTGGCAGCTCGACCTTCTCGGCGTGCGTCCAACATATCAAGGCTATGGCTTCGGAAGCGAGCTGATAGCTTGAGGCCTTACACGGGCAAAAGAGCAGAGATTGCCGGCGGTCGTGATCATGGCAAAAGGTCTGGAAGAGTTCTATCGTAGTCTTGGTCGGCTACGCGACGACGAACGATGTGGTGGTTGAAGAGACATACAACGACGGCAGCACTGCACGAAAGACGATCGTCAACCATTTGAAGCAAAGGAATACCGGTGGAGGTGGTATCGCCTGGACAAGAGCCGAGGCTGATTCAACATGACTGAGGAATGTCACACGGTGCACTATCTTCCTCCGAGACATTTTTCACGAATGGCGACTGCACAATCAATGCTGTGCCACGAGAATGTCGAGCCCCTTGCATCTTCATCTTAAGCTCGTAGATATATGCGGCGATGTTTCCGACCATAACCCAGCTCTTCTGTGTTTCTGTTTGACTTCCGATCGCGTAAACCGAAGACTCGTGCACTCGTTTGGTCCTTCGTTCTTTCGTTCCCTTACGCCATGTCGCCATGCCTCGATACGATACTCGCCATCTTTGGTCTCGTGGTGGCATATGCGCCTATTGTGGCTGTCGTGGTCGAAAGGATATCTCGAATTCAGCGGCCACATCGTTGGTCTGCCTCTGCCGGTGCAGGTGTGTAACTCGAACCGGCTGCTCTCGCGCAGCCACCAGCAGTTTCGGCCAGTACCAGCTAACGAGGTCGACAGGACATCGCACACCGGAGGATGCCGAAGCAGATCACAATGCGGGTGAAACAGACAATGTCATGAACTTGCACAGTAGTGCAGCATAGCTGGGCTTGGGGCCTATCAGCAGTGCTGATTGGCTGTGGCGTTCGCAATATGAAGTGAAGGTATATTCTACGTTTAGTGAGGTCGGTCGAAGAACACAGGTACGATAGTCTGGTGGAGAACTGTTCTGCTGCATAGGGCTTTCGTACCATTGGAGATACTTCGTGTAAGTGACCAGTATTTTATGCCCGTTTGGCGGTGGGATATCCGAATAGAGTGTAGCTGTGGCCTCCTACACAATGGAACGACTTAAGCAGGAGGGGATGATGCTTATGGTATAGAAAGAACATGTATCTTGAAGAGGAAGGAAATGGACCCGACCTTTGCGTAAGTGAGGTATCCCCTAGGAAAAGACATCTCCTATTATTGATGACTGTAGCTCGTGCCATTCACTTTATTGTCTTGGCACGGCTTTACATTCCGGGCTACAATACACATGCGACATATGGCTTTTGGCAGTTATCTGAGACTTATACCATATGGTGTAAGGTTGTTGGTTGTTTTAACAACAAATCATGGACAGCGTCCATCAGGCAGCTGATAATGTCGCACCTACAAACACAGTATCGACCACTAATAACAAGCATACTTTTAAGCCACGAAAAAATGTGACAACAGCATGTCGGAGATGTCGGGAAGCGAAAGCCAAAGTAAGTCTTTGCTTTCTTAACATTTCGCAGTATCAACAGATCGGCTGACCTAACTGTTCTCAAAGTGCGATGGTAAGCAACCTTGCACCAGGTGTTTAAGCAAAGAACATGTCTGCAGCTATCGAGAGGAGGAGGATGAGCGCAGTCGTGCTAAACTTAAACGCAAGATTGAGCAACTGCGCACCGATAGTGATATATTACATGGCCTGCTCCGCCACATCAGAAGCTCGGACGACATCGGCATTCAGCAAGTTATCTTGATCATCCGAAGTGGTGCTTCCCTTCAGGAAGTTCAATGTCTGACTCAGCTCAGCGATGCATCCAGGGGTCAAAGAGAACGAGGCCCAGAAGTCGAAGCGGCTCGGAGTTTTGTTAATGCTGCATTGCCCCATATCGAAGATGATAGAGCGACGCCATTGCCACTCACCCAGCACAAGACCCCCCTAACCTTTTCGCGGGGTGTCCTAAGCATTGACCGCCCAATAGATGAACCGATCTACACAGGCGAAAGGCACGCGGACGCCCTCAACACACTGGTCGAATCCATTCGAAGATCCAATGATAAGTCAATACAGGACCTAGTGCAATTGATTCGAAATGATGCATCCATGAGGGACATTATCCAACACGGTCGGAGCATCCTCAACCATCATCAGGAGATTCTTAGCCGGTCTTGTGCCCGCATCAGGCGTACCAAGATGAGCATTGTTACCTTGACCGATGAGCCTCCTTTTCAAGTACCCGCCCAACCTTGGACCAACGTTACAACGGATGACTATGCCGTTTCCCATCTTATATCCGTATTCTTTACCTGGCAATATCACCAATATCCTGCAATGGTTCCTGAAATCTTCATAAGGGAGATGAATACTAGGAATTTGTCGAGCCAATTCTGCTCTCCGCTTCTAGTCAACGCTATGCTGTTAAACGCATGCGTAAGTCGCCCGTCCATAATCATACTGAAGGTTACGAACTAGAACAGATGTACACTGACCACCCATGCGCTTTTGCCAATCCGGATGATCCAGCTACCAGAGGTCTCCATTATCTGGAGGAGGCGACGAGGTTGTGGAACTTCGAGAAAGAAAATGTGTCCCTGACCACTCATCAGGCTTTTACCCCAATGATGGCGTGGTGAGTCTGCTCGCAAGGAAGCCCGTTCGTCAGGCTGACCAGATCAGTCTAGTTCTTCTCGGGAAGGATCGCACCAGCGTACGGTATATGGCTCAGTTATCCGCTCTAACAACAGAGCTGATTGTGAAGGTCAAGGCAAGTAAGAGACAGGGGAAAACTGAGTTCACTTCGGACGATTTTCAACGCTCATACAGCTCATCCATATGGGCATCTTACAACGTGCGGATGCAAGTATGCCGTCTGTTGTGGCGCAGAATGACTAACACATACAGGGAGGTCGCTTTAGCTTGGCTACGACTGTCGGAACTCCAGAGACCTCAGGTAGAGCGTCCTTTTGTAGGTGACGAGCTACAGTACCAATCTTCGTGGCAACCATATCCTAGCTCGAGTCTCAAGATTCCGTTATACCGATACGCGGTGAACGACGCCAGATATGATCTCTTCGAGATCACAGCCAAGATGATACCCTTGTCACTCAGCGGGAATCCCAAAGACAGTCCTTTGCCTGACCACATCATTATGGATATAGCAGAAAGAAAGGTCCGCCTGGGTGAGGTTGAGGAAAGATTGATAGAGTGGCAGCGATCCTTACCATTAGGCGCCAGGCTTGAAGATATTTCTCAGGCGATTCCAGCAGCTCCTTTGGTGGACCTTCAGTGAGGACGCCGTCCTTAGCCATTGAAGGTGCTAACGTGTTATAGTCTGGCCTACCGTACCCGCTGTATCCAGGTTCAGAGCATGCTCCTACGAGACTTGGACATTAATGACGTGGACAGGCAAGGAGCTGAGGAGAAGCTGATACGGTACTGCAAAAGCGTCACCGGTTTATGTTTTTTGACTCGCTTCGCACCCTATCAAGTGCAAGCAGCAAGCGTGGCCGCTTATAGCATGCTAGACTTCCTGAGCAAACCCGAAGTCCGCGAGAGCTTCCATGTCGTGATTGAGGCACTAGGTACCACTTCACGCCGATGGCCTTTGGTACGAGGAATATTGAAAATGCTTTGGCATACGTTACGGGAACGAAAGCTTGATGCATGCTTGGGTGAAGCAACATTGACTATTTTGAAATTCACTGCAGTCGATACTTGGGCCCCACAAGATCATCGTCTGTTCGAAGGTTCAGCATATCCGAATCTGGCGATCGCAAACGAACGTGGACGAGAATTTGCTGAGATGAGTGATCTGTTATTGCAATATTCGCTGGTCGATCTTGATGGCCATTAAAACGGGGATGGATATCTTCTTTTCCTAGGAGATGTCTTTCCCTAGGGGATACCTCACTTACGCAAAGGTCGGGTCCATTTCCTTCCTCTTCAAGATACGTTCCACCTTATCGTGAAAGATATACGTTCCACCTTATCGTGAAAGATATACGTTCCACCTTATCGTGAAAGATATACGTTCCACCTTATCGTGAAAGATGCACGCAGGGGTAGTGAATTAAGAGAAAAGTCAATCTATCGAGGTAGAAAATGAAGATTGAAGGGGAATATGTTTGACCCTGAGAAATTGCCGATACCAATGGTTTTACCAAACTCTGGTTCGTAACATACAGTAGCATTCTACTCGAAGGCGTCCAGAAGTCAGCAGGCTGCATTAGCAGTCTTGGCAACCCACTTTCCTCCACTTTGCATCATACTGCAGTTCTCATTATCGACGACGATAAGTCTAATGTATCAGGCCGCGTAGGTGCCGGCAGTCAGATTGAGCTCAAGGGCTATGATTATCTATGTACGCTGGCCTATTGATAACGACTCAACGCTTGAGGAGTTAAGTGACTAAAACGGAGAAGAGGGAGCTATATATGGTGCAGCGGCGTAGCTTCGCCTTGTTGTGGGCATGCCGCAGGCATGCCGTAGATATGCCTTAGGCAGGCATGGAGATATTTGGCGGGTCTGCCGATGGCATGCTGTGGGCGTGCCTCAGGCAGGAGTATGCCTGGCAGGCGTGACATAATGTTACTATCATTCGGTTCGTTGGGGTTAGAACGTCTAGATTCGGCGATTGATCCTTTAGTAAGCGGTGGGGTAGTACCGCCTCAGGGAAAGTTTTGGCTTACAAAAGATGCCTGTTCGGCGGAAACACTTCGGCACCTTCTCGGTTTGCGCAAGGCTAAACGACTACTAAATAAGGCCAGTTATGACGTATAATGAATCATGACATCCGTTGCATAAGCAACTATTGGAAGTACTTGAAATCCTCCTCGCGCCCTCCCACTCCAATCATTGTCTGGGTGTTAAAGCAGGCCCAAGCTGTGTCAAGTGCCGAAGTGACTAAGGCCTCTTAGTTCCTCATCGTGGCGTTCGGGCGTTACAAGAACCTCAAGAACCTCAAGAACCTAAAAAACCTTGACAAATTCCCTCGATGTTGTCGAACGGTGGTATGGTTGACCACCCAAACTTTGCTAACAAAAGACGAAGCTGGCATAGCCAGTCGCTTGGCCATGCCGCACGGGCCCCGAACTTGAAATCCATTGCCCCTCTGAGCACAAGGGAGCACCATCGTCGCTGTTCGGGTTCTGGTTCAGCAAGAGAAGCGATCATGATCAGCCATGTTAGCATGTCAATGTGTCTCTGCCATGTACTTGAACCTCCTGTTCGCTGTACCGCTTTTACCAAGCTGTTCGCTTGGAAAGCGAGTGACCTGCGTGAGGGTCGAGTTTGGCCTCCATTAAATGCAAGCAGCTTCAGTATATCGATAGCCAGGACTATACATTCTTCGACAGTATCTGTATGCGCAAATCTTGCTCTCAATTTTGAATTTTTTTGATACAATTGAGCTGTTCGTTGAAAGAGATACCAATACGTTGCCGACTCCGTGTTCATGTTGTCGTCGTCCTGAAGTAGTTCGAGGCATTGGCAACATCCTTTGCACGCCGTTATCACTTCTTCAACCTCTAGCTTGAGTTTTTTGGCTTCGTCACTGTCCCAGAAGGCCCCGTATCGGCGACCTCGCAGTTCTGGCGACGGTAATATGCGTTTGTCTGGGTAGTTGCAGGGCTGGTTGAGTCGCATGCTGTTCATGATGTCCACCCATCGGAAGAGATTCGCAACTCTGCCCGACATTCCCAGATTTGACAGACCACCTCGCGCCTCTGCCAGAGCGCGAACACTATTGGCATGCTGCTGTAGACCGTCTTCGTCTGCTAAATATAAGTTGGCGGCCCATATGTAAATTGCTGCGGCTATGGTGGTGTCCGTCACACCCAGTTTATTCGGCAGCACTCGCTCCCTGAGCATACCCACTGCCCGATCAAAAGTGTCAGGGCCAGGACTTCATTTGCTGGAGCAGAGTGAGACTTCTGTGATGCTGCTGAGACCGTAAGAATGCTGATGCACAAGAGCGGATCCACGAAAGCTGGTGCCACAAAAGGACTATGCAGCAGGTCGGTGACGACTTCGCGAGGACGTGGAACAGAGAAATGCCTTGGGGCTTGAACAATAAACCCTAGAGCTTTCAGTATGTACTCGATCAAGAAAGACCCTACTTACAGTGGCGAAACAGTTCCTGTAGCTGCGAAACATCGAAGTCTGGAGGTAAAGGAAGCCGATGGCTCGGGTCCAGTGCTGTCAACGGCGATCCTCCTGTCGTACACCATGACGCTATGCTCACAGAATAGGAGGCAGAATATGAGCCATTTTGATCGCTCGAGTGTGTTCGGCCCGGAGTATCTCGCCGATTCAGCTTGCCGGCCTCTGTTGTGTGCAGTTTGTGAGAGAAAAGCCGGCAACCGCGAGAGAAACAGACCCCACATCGGCTGTCTGGTTTATCAAGGACGACATTCGTCTGACTACCACGCGAGCTGACGTTTGAAGCTTCACTCTTGCCCCGAATTACCAGAGGTCGAAATCGAGCGGCAGGTTTCGGTGCAAGAGTTCGCAGCACTGGAGGTGCATCGGAATCTCGTGTACTGTCTCGTGTCCTACTGGATCGGCCTTCGCTTTGGGAACATAAAAGTTGCGTGTCATCGTTCGTCATGCGCTAGAGTGATGATAAAGACGATCGTCGGGTCTCATATCGTTGATATATGTTACAGATATTGCCTACTGGTTATCCGACAAGATAGTTAAAAGCCGTACGGAATTTTCAGGACAAACTTTGCTTTTGACGTTGAGAATGGAAGGCCGCTTAACAAAGCAGTGGGGCCCAGATAGGGCAGGGTCCGGCTATCTCCATCGTCCAGAGGCAGGCATACCTACAAAATCCCATTCCCAGCAACGGTTCTGTGGCAACTAAACCGATGCAATGTACATATTCGCTTTTGTGAACAATGTTGTGTGCAATATACCAGTTCTTCAATGGCCGTGCCAGCGAGGCGCAAATGATTACTGTGCAAGCTTGAGGAACAGCAGACAAAGACTTTCAGCCGCAATGCGCCTAGTACGAGAAGGTGTAAGGGGGAGACAGCTTCCCGGACGGACTTGTTACATGCTTTACACGAGGCAACTTGACAGCTGGGCTATCTGATGCTTCGATATGCTTGCCGGTGCATGCTGCCATCGTAGTCCGATGTGAGAGTCAGGGTCTCGCTGCGAAATGTCTATCTCATGACGATATCTCGTATCAACAGACACTTGCGAAGCCCCATGGCGGGTAGCCCATTTTTGAGTTTCGCTTCGGCTAACGCAACATCATGGGGTAATGAGACCAATCAGGTTCCACTCTTGACAAATGCTCGCCAATCCTGAGCTTACTGCGAGAATCCCGCCGTTGTTGTAGTCAAGATCGGGTTCCGAGGTTTTCCCTGCAGATGCCACATAGGTATGTGTGTTGACGAAGATCACCGTGATGATGCTGCTACAGAAAATTATCATCGTCCCCTCTGTTCACTTTCGAAAGACGTATTCGGGCACAATATTGTAGGTCAATCGATAGTACTGCAAGCTTGCATATTTTCTGTCATAGGATCAGCAAGCTGTGAGGGTGTTGATCAGGACGAGAACCAGTATCGATCATGGTTGACTAGGCTGGGCTATGGGAATGTCGATGATGAGAGTGAGACTGTCACCACACCACGGATCAGCCAAAGTCAGGCGACTGAGTCGCTGGATGAAGACGTTCAGGTCATTCGGGTCGACCAAGTGAAAGGAACCAAGCGACGGGCTAGAGTTACACTAGCACCGTCCAACACTTCGAAGAGGCAGAAACAGACTAGCGCCGAAACATCTACACTTGACTCTACTAGCGCACAAAGACAGGATGACTCCTGTCCGACGGAGATCTCCGATAGTCAGGCCGATGCAGAGCATGTTGGGCTCCATATAGAACAGAAGGTTCCAGGAGGGCACTGAAGATGCCGTGTCTGATAAGGGGCCAGAGAAGAAGGCCCTGCGCCGCCCCACTGCTCTACTTCTCTCCGACATCGACGGAATCGTGGAGGAGCATGATTCAAGAGCTGGAAGTTCAGGAAATTCCTACGACAGCCAGATTGCTGCTGGAGTTGCATGAACTCTAGGAACACTCGAAAGTTAGTGGTAAAGGGAGCGTCTGGCTAAACATCCATGATTTCCCTCGGTTTCTCGTGGCGGGGCGAGTCCGAATGATCGGCATAGAGTGGCGTAATGCGTATGAAGTCTACCTCGAGTTTTGATGGAAGCATTGCCTCCCAAGGCTGCATCCCACCCTGTGGCTGATACCAGTATTTCAAACCCCTGCAGCCAGTGTAGTGGCCGTTATGCTGATATCATGGTCGTTCCCCACCAAACACCGAGGTCCATTTCAGTCTCTGGCATGTCCCGTCTCGATTGTATTCCTTCTACCTCTTTCTTGTATGCAAATAATTTGATCCCAGGCCAAGTGGATGTCAGACCTTCAAAATTGCGTACAAGTTGCTCAAATTTGATTAGCTAGACAATCCATGACTCGTTCCAAAGCCATCCGTTGTACATCACGAAGAATCGTAGTCGACTGTCGGAGGTCGGTTTCAGCCTCATCAGTGGAGTCAAGACATGCAGCCTCCCATACTGTTTTTGTTCAGCTTTCCCATCGATGACTTCCACCATTACTGGTGGTATTGACCAACACTGGCTGTGGCCTTGGCATTTTCCAGGTCAAACGCATGCCCGCTTACATCCATGTTTTCTACCTTGACGGATAAGAATAGATGCACCCAGTACGGATCCTAAAACTCTCACGTGATTGTGGATCGTCGCCACAGGGCTGTATCCAGGTTCGGGTGTCAGCTCGGGGTGACAACGTTACCGTCGGTTATCCATCGGTAGGTACCCGGCATTGAAACCATTCTATCGGCCCCGACTGAATCTCTTCTTCTGCTGTGGTCGTTGACCATTTTTGGGTATCTTTGGCGCCGGACGTCGCTCGTGCGACCGTCTCTCTTTTGGTGTAGGAAGGCGTAGTGTGATCTTCGTCTTTGGTGGCGTGACCCGTAGGTGAATGCGCAACTTTTGCGGAGCTCCCGGAGACGCAGCCGTTGGCTGGTCGAGTGCTGAGTTGTGGTAGGACAGGCCGCTTTCACCCACGACAGGTATAGAAGGTGACGTTAAATCGTCGATATCGACAACATCTTGGGTTACATTCCCGGCTACAACATCCGGGGGTAGACAGTCCGGTGATGGAGAACGAATGAATTGGGTGAAGGGGTCGTCCTGACCAGAACTGACGGCCGTGCTGTCGCAGGATCCAAAACGAACAGGAGATTGTGGGAACGACTCGGGATTACTCTCCGAGGTACAATCTCCTTTTCTGAAAGGCGGCATTTCTTCAAGGACATCAGTGGAAGAATCGGAAAGTGTGAGGTCGATCGGAGATACGGGGCCGTTTACTTTCCCATCTATATCCGTTAACAGCGATGGCGCAATCGTTGACGAGCACCTTCGTGCCTTCCTCGGAGGGGCAGATGATAGGAATTGGTCGTTAGACACCCATAAGAGCTCGGCAGTAGCTCCGGCCGTCTTTCTCTTCCGCCCGGGCTCCCCGTCGGCGGCATTTACCTGATTCTTCTGCCTCGTGCGAGACAGGCCGTGTTCGTCCATTAGGTGGAATCGAAAATCCAGCTCGGTATCTAGAATATTATCGCACCGTGGGTGAGGACATAATAGAGGCCAACTGGTCTCTTTGAGGTGAGCATCGATGTGATCCCAGAGGGTGTGGTCGCGGGTCCATGATTGGAAGCGTTTCCCGGGCGAGTCCGATTGTGAGAGGCAAAAAGGACAGTATCCTGGACGTATGAGGGCGTGCTGATAGGTTAGAATCCCGCAGGTCTTCGACGTCAACTG
Source organism: Herpotrichiellaceae sp. UM238 (assembly GCA_000315175.1). Taxonomy (NCBI): domain Eukaryota; kingdom Fungi; phylum Ascomycota; class Eurotiomycetes; order Chaetothyriales; family Herpotrichiellaceae; species Herpotrichiellaceae sp. UM238. The sequence continues at coordinate 4,187 of AMYF01000182.1, read as the reverse complement.
GCTGAGACGAAGGCGGCAATGTTCGTCCCACTGCTGATCCCCAACGATCCATGCGAAACAGTGATAGCAATAGTGTATCTCAGACTGTAATCGCGAGTGCTCGCTAGCCAGCTCACGACGGCGACAGGCCTGAATGTGTGGATTTCGCTGGCGTTTAGGTAGCCTATGTGTGTCAGCATCATCGAAAGGCGGTCCGTCAACAAACTCACCGGTCGAGGTCCTTGAGGCAGTCCTTGACCGGACATGCTCCGCCTGCGGGCTGGAGGCCGTTTAGGTAAAGGACCGAAGAATCCTTCCGGCAGAGGGTATATAGATCTTGGATTGCCAGCCACATCGATACGGGTGTTAGAGGTTTCCGGGACATCATCTTTTCGGCCAAGCGCCTTCGCTCAGGGATGAGGATGCAGAGAGCGCCTACGAGATCGGTCCGGTCCCGGTCATCGGGTTGCTCTTCCCCCCGTGTGGTAATATACCACTCTGTCCGCTCCCGCCGCCAAGTGTCCCGGTAATCCTTCGTCGCCCTTCGTTTCAAGGCATTCCAGCAATTGCGACGAGTCTGCTCTAGCCGTCTCCGCCCGTCGGAATCCGCGATCGGACACGCCTGCAGCTCTGCCTCGATGGCTCGTAGGCTAGGATCTTGTCTGAGTTTGTCCTCTTCTTGCGCCGGTAACTCCGTCGGAAGGCCGGGCTCGACAAACTGGCTGAGCCCCTGGAAAAAGCGTACGTGGTCGTGGTTCAACGGCTCCCCCAGGAAGCAATCTTGGCCGCTGACAGACGACATATTAGCCATGTAGTTGGTCCCGAAGATTCGAGGATCGGCTTGGGTTAGATGTTGAGAGCGCTGAGCCTCAGTGTAAAGCGTGTCCACCTTTTTGCCCAATCCACGTCGGATAGCATGAATGGTCACGTTTGACGCGAACCCCGAGGCGACAGAGGTGGCCTGGAGGATTTCACTGAACGCAGCGCGAGTCATGGGCTCTTCCGTCACGCCGCCGGCCATCGTACACTTGCGGAGAATTGGCTTGTCAAGGACCTCCTGCCGAAATTTAATTTCGACGTGGTCCTTGTTGGGTGGGATTTTCTGATTCTGCAAATCAGCCAGCGTTTCAAAGCCGGCCAAGGCATTGTCTGCCATAGCCATTGCCAGGAGGCACGAATCGTCGTCGTAGATAAACTGGTCGTGCCCCTTCATAGCCGCCCCAAAGACGACGTTCTCGGGGTCTCGATTATTCTTCACCCATCTCTCATCGATCCTGTAGATAAAGGCCGGCCCTTTCTCCGTACGGATTAATATAAGGTGGATGTCCCGATACCGCAGACCGTCGGTGAAGAAAGCCCCAATGCGGGCGCCCGTCCAACAGAAGACGCGTAGGATAAAGGTGAATTGGATTCGTGAGCGTTCGTGAATGTAAATAAGGTCATCCTTTGTCCATACAGTCAACAAAATACGAGACAAATCCCCCTTTTGGAATATGTACTTCGGCTTCCTGTATCGTACAACGAGGCCCTCCTGAACGAGGACTGTCCGCACCCACTACACGTCTATCAGCTGGGGGAGCGCCCAACGGTGACCGGACTCACGTGGTAAACTTCATGCCTATCTTCCTCGTGTATCTCCGTCCCGGTTACACGCGCGAACCCGGCGAAGAAAAATTCGGCAATGGAGTTTATCGCATCCGCAGTTGGCTTGCCGGTCGGGTTCTGGGGCGTGCTTGTCGAAATGTAAAAGCGGAAAAAGTCTTTTATTGTAGCAAGGTCAGGGGCCTCAACGCCGGACCGCAAGTAGATGGCGCGGGCATCCTCTTCGGTAGGCAGAGGCCGGCCACTTGCTGCGCTATCCTTTCGTAGGTCGATGAGACGCCATCTGTCGCCATGTAGATCAGCACGGAGAGTCTAGACGGGATCGTGCTTGTCCTTACTGTATATACCGACGAAGCGTGCGGTCATGTTCCTTCATCGTCTTGCTCACATGCTTCGCCAGGCCTTTCTTCTCGTCATCTGCCCTGTGGGCCCCCTTCCGGTACCCGTTCTGTGCAGCCTGGGCTTCCAGATCCTCGAGCGTACGAGGCCGCACCATCTCCGACAGTACTTAGAGGCGAAGGTAGAGAGAACCTGGATCGGCCGAGGGCGGTCTGGGAGGGCATAGCTGAAGGAACGACCGCGGGTGGGCGAGTAACTATCGCTTTATGCGGCTCGGCCGCTGCGACTGGACCCCGCGAATGCATGGTAGTTCGTGGTGCTGGCAGTACGCGCGAGGGCATGGTGTGACGGCCGAGAATGGATCCTGGATGCATCGGTGACGATAGTGGTGAGTAAGAGGGTGAGGTGGATGAGAAGCGGGTGAGGGGCAGGTGAGCCGACATTAAAAGCGGCAGCACGTGGGTGAGAGGTCCGGTGAGCACGATGGACAAAACCCATCGCTTTACCCGCCATGCGATCACGATTTCCTTAACAGGGATGAAGCCTCCTTGCTGGGAGGCCGATATATGCTCATTTAGCTACCACATCTTTCTCATTATAGTCAACGGACTGATCCAGGCAGTCATGAACGTTGCAGCTTGGTCCTCTCTTCTGGCATCAATGAGTTCGTCCCTGAGCCTGTCCCGAGAACGCCATGAGCTCATTACGTAAGGGCCAACGACATTCCTGGCTCAGCTAAGGCGAGTCTCCTATAATTTTACGTAGCTCCTCGTTACTGAGTTTACGTTGGCCATGAGCTTCGCGCAGACGCTGGAGACTTTTAACAGTCTGTCCAAACCATAAATCATGGCTCAAAGGGCACTCAACAGTGCCATCTTCCTCATCACTGGCTCGCACAATGCCCTTAATGGTCTCCGCGGCGCGCAACGCGTGCCGCATTGCATTACCGGCGCCATTAGATTTCACGATTGGTAAGCTATAAGCAGCATCTCCAATAGCGATAGTTTTGTACGTTCCTCGATCCATATTGGACGAGCAGGAACTCTGATCAGGCACACGGATCCGGAGATGCCAATTCAAGATACGGTCGTCATAAAGCTCGGCAAGGCTGAAGAATTGTCTGAGCATGTTGCGCTTCTTTTGAGAGAAACGATCTATTGATGTCAGGATTTCGTCAAAGAGTTCGAATGGGATCTTCTTCGCCTCTTCGAGTGTTCTTTCCGGACAGTACAGAGGGTCGTCCCCTTGGCGTGGCGGTCTTGAGTAGATCCAGCGTAGCTCGACAGTGTGATCCGCTGCATCGCCTCCTTCCCTGGGGACATGCACTTTCTGTAAAGCGATAAAAGGCAAGCCCTCATCGTCCGCGTGAAGCTCGATGAGGTTTCCCACTCCAAAATAATGAGCATATCGCTCGAGAAACATTGAGCTGCTCAGGCTCCTCATCCCATAGTAGGTGGCATAAGGCAGCAGCTTCGGTTGGGACATCGGTGCCAGACCAAATTTGGATACCGGAGTTCGCAGCCCTCCAGCATCGACGACAATATCGGCGAAAGCTTCTGCGTGGTTCTCGAAAGACAGGTGGGCTCCCCGACCGTTTTCTCCTGGTTTGATCGCCGTCAACTTGTGATCCCATCTGATTTGTATATCGTTATCGGCCAACCTCTGCACTAGCCATTGCCGTACATCCCGATCAACTGCTTGAAAACTGGCGCTGCGCTTGGGGTTGTGCTTTGAGATGGTCCCATCTCCTCCAATGATGCGATCAACAGCTGTCTCTGCTCGGAATTTCTTAGCCACTTCCCTTGGCAGTGCTCCCACCCGTAATACCTTCCACGCCCTTCCTGAGACGGAAATCCCATAGTTATGTCCTATATCAGTCGCATTGCGAGCTTCATAGATTGTAAATGGGATTCGGCGGCCATGCAGAAGGCAAGCGAGAGTGAGACCAGAGATACCAGCTCCTATTATGCTTATCCTCGGAACTGGAAATGAAACTGTCTTTGGAGGAGGCGTCAATATCTGGTACATACCACGAGTGCAGTCGGATGCAAGTTACTAAACAACCATTCGCAGCGTCTAAAGTATTACAGATTGACGATGAAAACGGTTCCATCATCGATCGCCAGGTGTCCCCAGACCCCAGCAAGCGTTTTTGATCGGCATTAGCTCTTCGACTTTAGAGCCCGTGCTTTTCCTCTCGCTAATGCCTATACGTACAGGGGTCCTGCGTAATCTTTAGAAAAGTGTGGTAAAAATGGGCCTGATTT
>AMYF01000181.1:0-37046 GCA_000315175.1 Herpotrichiellaceae sp. UM238 | reverse complement strand
GAGAACATATATAGTCTTTCCATATTTCGAGCTAATGCAATCGCAGATGATTGATATACTGTATATCACAAGTGAACTTTGTCTTGATCTCCTTGAATAGACGGTATATACATCAGGATAACTATTGGCAAAAGTTACTAGACTTTGAAAGTTGCGACAGAGCAATAAAGTAAACTTCGCACACTGTTCAGACGATCTTAAGAACTTTGTCATGTGCTTGAAAGCAATAACGCGCGAGTAACATTGCTGCGTAGCATCTCGACTTGGTGTCACCCGCATCAGCGCGTTGCTATGCATATGTGTACAGATCAGAGCGCAGGCGCCTGTCCCACGCGCTTGCGGGGATGCAAGGCGCGCTTATTGTGATTTCCCACGTTTGCTGCCTGTCTGCCTTGATACTTAAAATTAATTACGAAGTATTGGTAAGAATATTACTGATATCACTCTCCCATTATTAGTAGATAGTGTTGGAGTCATCTTTACTAGATTAAGTATGGCGGCCAGCTTCAGATACCTTGTTGATCTTGGCGAAGGACTGCTAAAATGTGTTGCAGCAGTGCGTGATGGGGAGGCCACTTTTGCAAGCAACTGTAACGCAAGGCTTTACCTGATAGACATTCATTGGGTCGATCGCAGGGCTTAACCGCCTCTAATCTGATGCCAGCTGATGCAAACGGAGAAAGTAATTACTTCATTAGACTAGTCCCTAACAGGTATGGAATAGATAAGGTGGATAACCTAACGTTTTTGAACTGAACCAACCCGGCTTAGGTGTGCTTTCTATCTATCCTAACCTAACGACTACCATCATCGCTTCGTTTACTCTGTTCCTAAAATCTACCGTCTTTTCTAATCTTATACTCCGTCTCTTTCCTTTTTCGTAGACTTTTAGACAACTCCTTACCCAGCTAAGATCATCTATAAGGCTGCTCGGAGTCTAGCACCGCTTCTAGCGAATACGGTACCACATACGAGACCCCACCTGCCTATTATCAACTATAGAATTAATATGAGACTATAATATACCGATATATTCGGCGTAGGGTTCTTAGTGATTTAAAGAGGGTATAGGATGTTGTTTATATTAGTCGAAGCGTGCCTTTAAACGCTCCGCGGCATCGGCTTAATCGAAATCTGCAGCACCTATCCACCGGTCGGGCGTGCTTAAGAGATACTCAGTCTCACTATATCGAAAGTAGAAACGCTAAGCGAGAATATTATTATAATCCTACTATCCGTCCGCTAGTAGGCCTATTATAAGGTTATCGTGAAAATCTAGCGAGAAGAGAGGAATAGCTGTTAACACCGAAAAGTTTACGCTATCTACATCGCGGTGAGAAAGCATGGCTGAAGCAACGAATTTCCGATATCTGCTGGTTCTGTGGCAGATGCTAAGGCTGAAAAACTTAACATCTCGTGATCGACGATATCACTATCGGCTGTGGTCCTTCGCGGCGTCGAATAAGCGTTCTAAATACGGGATTGCATAGTGTTCACTAAGCTTTATGCGGTTCTTCGCGAACTGTCTACACGATACTCTCTTCTGCCGCTAGTCGACCGAGAAATGTTTTGATTTTGCTAGGCGTGGTTAGTGTAGCTAGATGGGAAGCTTAGCGGACGACGAAGATAACGTGTGCTCTAGGGCGACGCTATAAGCCGTCCTAAACGGAGTCTGTATGCGTTCTATTTCTCTACCTAGCGGCGAGCTCCACGTGTAATAGCTATTAAAAGAGGTCTACTACCTCCGATCTTATTCACCCTCTTCCTCTGCTTTAAAGTGCCCCTACACTCCTTAATTTAAAACTGATCCTCCGCCTTCGGTTAAATGAGGCATAGCGAAAGGCGACCTATAGGGGAAGGTGATACTATCTTCTATATAGCCGAAAGATGCCCTTAGAATAGCACATGCGGACTATATAACGATATTAGATTAGCCGAGTCGAGGAGGCATATATGCACGATAAGACTAAATTAGAAAGAAATTAAGGAGGCACCGTTGCCTATTCTACCGATACCTATATAGCACTGTTACGATAAGATAAATCATCACGCTCTAGGCTTTATTAGTTAACTGCGAGCAGAGCAGTGTAATAGTATCATCGGAGAGTCAACTAAATCAGTAGCAGCGTGGGGCACTTAAGACGAGTATGCGCGCCCTCGTTCTCTCCTATCGCCTTTTCCCTTTTTTTATACTTTTCCCACCCGACTCTATGCACTTCGCGTGTAGCTCTTAGCGTTAACCTACATTACAATAGGTTACATCTTAGCGATAATATTCGACCGAACAGTCTAACACCGATAATAAATTCGATAGTAGGATATCGCCTACCTCTAAGAGTCTCGAAAGCGTAATAATAAAGTAAAACAGGTGATTATTAAACTAGTAAGATTATGCGTAATATTAGTATCGGATAGGCTATATTCGAATAGGCCTATCTGCACTATAAGGTGATTCTACAATAGCCTAGACTTTTCGAGATAAGGGAAAGCATTATTTAATATCGTTAGTACGCGATTCGTAGCGTCCGTAGAACGGCGACGTTTATAGGGCTAAGCATATAATTACTATCTGCGAGAGGTACTTAAGGGGGCGTGCGCCCTCCTTCTTATCTCTCGTCCTTCCCTTCTTCCTTACTACTTCCTTTCCTACCCTGAATTATCCGGATTAGAAACCTAGCCCCTATCACTACAGCTTGCTCCTTAGCGATAACACTTCGGCCGATTATGCCTAACGATAATATTATCTCACTTTCCGATATTAACGATATATCCGATAATAAAGTAACGAGTATTAGCTTAGAGGACTTAAAGCAGGATATTACTAAACTATAATAGTCCTACCGGAGATATCGAAACAGGACGAAGCAGAAACTTTCTTAACTCCGCGAATCAAATAAAAAGCATCTACGCGGCTATCGTTACGAGTTAAACCAGCGCGAAAAAGATAATGATTCTTAGCGACGAAAATTTATAGATAAGTGCAACGATATAAAAGCCCTAAAACGCGAAATTACCACTCTAAAGGGCCGGATTAAGGAGTTAAATATCTAGCTTAAAACCTAAGTATACGGACTGCGGCGTATAAAATATCTCATCTGTGATATATATTACGAAGAGCCGAAATAGAAAGTTATAAGATGCGGCTATGGCTTCTGCGTAAGCTGCCTTTCTTAGGTATTTAATTCTACCCCCGAGGATGATATAGCGGTTATTAGGGAGGCTAGCTGCCCGACGTGTCGGCGAAGACTTAAACAGATAGACGATATTTAGCCTATATTTCTATCGGAGGCGGTGGACTATAGAAGGACTTACGAGGAATTCTAAATTGCGTAAGCATTTATAAGATAATAAAGATGCTAAACGTAACTACGTTATTAACGTTAAGTATCTCTTATATTTAAGCGTCTTAATAGTCCTCGAAGGGTTAGAAGCAAGATACTCGAGATAATTAGAAACTCTAAGTAGCTTTCGGCCCGCTACGGCCTATAATATCCTTAACCGCACTTTATATTAGAAAAGTTATACATTACGATTTATCGATACGGTAAAATCTAAGGCGAGGGCCGAGCGTGATACCTGAGAAAACGCTATGCTTGTAAATTTATAGTGAGAAGAGATAGGTATTAAAAGCGAAGGAACGGCTTTAGGTTTTAATCGTAAACATATAACGGAACGACTAATAATCTAAAAACGAACGTTCTCGCCGCATTAAGAGCAATAGAAGGCAAGGAACTAAAGCATCCTACGCCCTTATAACGTAGCTACCGTTATTACTAGCTAAGCTTAATCGTACAATGTATCATCTTCTACCTAGGTATTAGCGGATTCGGGAATTAATCGGCTATTTGCAACTAAAGCTCGGGAAATATGTGAATAGGATAGAGGTTTTAATTTAGCTGCTGCTAGATTAACGGCGAGGGCGATAGTATTCTTAATCTAAGAAAGATTAATAAGCGGCGAATCGATTAATAATATCTTATACGTACCTTACGACGATTTAGTTTACATACGGTAAAGCGATTAATGTATTCCTTACCGACGTCTACTTCGCCTTAACGTTTAGATATCCTCTTTAAGAGGTTAGTAAGAATAGTCTTCCTAGCCTCCTTATCTAAATTATCGAATTTAATTTTAAGATAGACTCTATTAAGGATAGCCGCGTCGAAGTTAGAGAATAGGTTAGTTATTAGGAAGAGAACTCCTTTAAAACTCTCTAACTTGCGAAGGAATACTCTAACGAGACGATTGCGTTCCAGCGCGAGTTCTACGCGGGCCTGCAGAAACACATTCGCTTTATCAAGAAGCAACAAGGCATTCTAGGCACTTGCGTTACGGAAAACGGTAATCAGCTGCCGTTCGAGATCGGCAGCATCACTGCTGAGTTCTCCTACCGATACCTGCGTCGTTAGCTGCGTTAGATCGTTACCCGTATAGATTATATATACCGAGTATAGCGATCGACGGTGATGCTTAGTAAGACTTTCTACCGTTAATGTCTTTCCGACGCCTAGCGGTCCGCTGCTTAGGTTAGGTTTTAGCTCGTAACGACTATAGAGACTCACTGCAGAAGAATAATAATACCTCGGCCTCTACCCTTAATCACGTTATTAGATAGTAGTAAGTCTATTGCTGGTAAAAGCGCCTCTCGAGCCAGGCGGTTTTAGGTACTAGCTAAAATCACCTCCTTCGTCTCGGAAGGAAGCGCTAAGAGAGACAAGATCTTAGATAACTAGGCGATTAGCTAAATATCGTCTATAGCGAATTCCCCTACATTCTAACGTGAGTATTTTTAATCGAGCTAAAATCCGTATACTAACCCTAAAATTTATCGTTGAGACTGAAACCTATTAACGTGGGTAAGCATAAGGGTAATTCGTTGCTGCCTATATATTATAAGTCTAAACTAGCGTCTGCGACTCGCGGAATATATTCGTCTTCTATGCGAATATCGCTCTAATAGTCTATAACTTATCGTACTTTGCTAGTGAAGATTTTTAGATAATTAGGGTTACCCTTTCGAAACTCGTTTACGTCGATTATAATTCGAGACTTAATATATAACCGGATTAAATCTTTCTTTTACTAATAGAAAGTATATTCTTTATAGTATCGATAATGAGCCTTTAGTAAACTAAGGAATTTTTAATCGCGAGCAGTAAGAGTATTCTTAATTTCCTAGGCGCTTTCGTAGAAGTAAAGAGGGAATATATTAAGGGAATTAATAGGCTTTACCCCTCGAAACTTTTCGATTATAAGCCTCTTAGTAACTAAGCCGAGAACTTTACCGTTAAAGTTAATATAATAACACTAAAGCTTAAAATACTCGACGCCTTACTCTATTATCTTCTCCTTACCTATCTTATACCGAAGATACTTATCCTTTCTGCTTCCGGAGCAGGTCATAATGACGTAGTTATTCGACTTAAAAAGTGCCTACAACAAATCGTACTCGATAAAGCCTTGTTAAAGTTGTGAATTAAGGCGTTTAGAAATAGACTGGTAGCTGTTATCGATTATGTTAATTAACAAATCTAGGGCGTTTAGACTTTTTAAGATAATCGCATCTCCGTTCTTAGCCTTTACTCGGAAATCTTTAAGTTAAGGGAGATAATAAAATAGTAAGTTTCGGTTAATCTAATATACCTAGTTAACTATTAAGCTAAAAGGTATCTAAAGCGACTTACACTAGGTTTATTATCTCCTAAGTATAACTATTTAATGTCTTTTAGGATCTCTCTTAAAGTATCTCAAAGGATAGTAGACTTAATATTAATATAGATACTAGGCTTCGCGATCGGTTAGTCCGGCTTTAGAAGACGGGTGCGAATAATAAAGGTATATGCATCTAGTTCTATAACTTCTAGAACCTAGAGTAACTCTACGACCTAATATGCGTATGCTTTAGGGTCCTAGCTGTAGATGATTAGCTTAAGAAACGAGGCTCGGTTAGTAAACGTATATCTCGTGAACCTCCTTTGCTTCGAGCTTTAAACCTCTTTCAACTGCCTTTGTAGCTGATTCGATCGTTCCGACCTGTGGCTAGGAGACCCTAGTGCTGTTCTTCGGTGCAAGACTCTTAACCGCTTCGATAAGCTCTTTTGATAGCTCTAAGGGAATAGAAAATTGTAAGGCTAGGGTTCTTAGCGGAGTATCCGGGCCACCGTGCTGACTCGACTTAGCCTAAGCAGAGCCTAAGGGTGCTATAGGGGGATTAATCGCAGCTACGGCTTCCCTAACAGGCAAGGCGATGGTTTACTGATTATTTTCTAGCATAGTACTACTCGGAGGACTTTTAGGGTGAGTAAGCCGAGGCGTGTCTAGAACGGGTTGCATGGCCTTATGCTGCTTCATCGTACTTAACTTCGAAATATCCGAGCTACGAGAACTAGGACTAGGCTAGACGACTTTAACTGCTCTCTTAATTTTAGGTGACTAAGGTATTATATTGGGACCGGAAGGCTTAAATAGTAGGGCTCGATCTAAAGATAAGTAGAAAAACGGATTAGGGGGGTATATAAGTAGCGTTCGATTGGACTTAAGATAAAAACTTAAAGGGAATTTATTAGCCTTATTTATACCTTTTATTATAATAACGAAAAGCCCTACGTTCGCTAGAGATCCTATATAGCTTTTAGTAAGATAGACTATTTTGATTTCCTGTATAACCTAAAGAACCGGTCGCATGTATAGTAGAGCTGCATATCTCTTCTCGAGCTATAAAGGCTAATCGTTTAGTTAAGGGTAGGTATCGAAGTGAAGTCTGTTCCTAGGAGTGGTAACTAAGCTGCTGTTATCGAATACCGAGCGCTTATAGGCTTTCGAATGTAGGTTCCACGAACTTATTGCTTCGAAGGACTAAGCAGGATATGCCTTTAAATCGTAGTAAATTTCGGTGGCTTCTTTATTAAGCCGGGGCTTATATTTAGGCTTACGACCTAAAAACGACCGCGCTTAGTACTCCTTAGGTGATACTCTAATCTAGGTAGCGCTTAATGCTGTAGGTACTACGAACTAGATACGGATAAGGTGTGCTTTATCCTTTACGTCGCAACGCAGGATAGTAGGCTTCTAAAGGCCTTGTTAGTCCCGAAACATAATAGCGTAGTAAGGGCTCGGAGGTTGACTGTATATAGGTTAGAATAATAATACGCTCAATCTAGAGTTTAGTTAATATTTAGTAAGTGAGAGCTTGCGTGGCTTACGAACCGAGTAATTTAATAATTATACTAACCTAATATTATAGCCCTATACTTACCCGACGATGCAGGATATTCTCTACCCGTTCTTTATTCTCTATGAAAGGTGCGGGTTCGGGGCTTAAAGCAAGGCATTATTTAGTCGCAGTCGGGGGCTATAATAGCTGAGTCTACTATTATGCAGAGTACTAGATAAATCGGTTGCCTTAAGTATAAATTGCCCGCGAATACGTATTTGCGGAGTGTATTATATTACTCCTAGGAATCTTAGGAATCTTAGGAGTCTTAGGTATCCTAGGAATCCTAGGAGTCTTAGAAAGCGACTAACGCAGACTACTAATTTAGCTTAAACGTTAAGACGACGCAAAATAACTTAATAACTAGTTTATATTCCGAGATTTATCCTAACAACGATCGAGTCGTAGTAATTCGGAGCGAAGCCACGGGTTATAGCTCTACTTATTAGCCACATTAGGCAGCACCTTACCCCTCTAGCGCATAACATAAATTTCTACTATATAACCGTCTCTGCCTATGGTCGATATATTATAATACGATATACTTATGCTATTGAAGTTACTCTATTAATTTATATAGTACGTTTTATTATTAATAAGTGTGCTATTCGAATAATACTAACTAGTAAAGACTACTAGAATATTAAGAGTATCGTACGCGGATCGAGATACGATTAAATAATATAGAGGACCCTATTATAACTCTTTTTTTATAATATAGTAGGAGAAGAAGAAGAAGTGAACGAAAACGAATTAGTATGAGACAGCCCTCTCTGACTAAGCATCTAACCTAACTTTTCTTAGCGCAACCGCTGGAAGACTCTTATAGTACCAGCGGAGTTTTTTAAAAATTGTAAGAAGCATGCAATTAACTATATTTTAGCGGAGAATTACGAGAGAATATTATTTTTTTCTGAATGTAAGAACATCGACTTCTAGAATGAAAAAGGTAAGAAGATATAGTCTACTTTAGGAGATGGATAAATCGATATTCCTACGCGGGTAGGGGCGTACATCGTTAGAGGAAAAGTCAGGATTAGGTAGTACGCTAGACGATACTAGTCTCTGCGTATAGACTATTAACTATCTGTATGCTAATAATAAATCCGATGCGTAAAGAAAGAACGCTATAATAAGGTTTTTTATAATATACTTATAAGGTAATATAGTCTATTATATCTAAAAGTCCGTGTTCTTTTTCCTATATGCGCAGCTGGCTCGCTTTAATAGCGTTACATATACGTGGATCGAAGACCGAAGTGATAGTAGATATAGATGCCGCTTCGAATATAAGATATTACTAGTTATCTGCTTTATAATAGTTGAATTAGAAGTCCGTTCTGCGTTCGTTAGCTATAGTACTTACTAGTCTTAGAATCGAAAGATTCTAGATATCTTAAATTTAGAAAAAGAACCTTAGCTAAATCGATAGTATATCTAATATCTAGCTAGATAATACCATCCTAGAAATTTTTACGAGGAAATTTTATCTTAACACTTTCTGTTATCTGAAGTTTCGAGCTATTCGCCTTTTCCTCTAGTCGTACTAGGGAGTTTTTAATAGCTTTACTAATACGTCTACCGAAAATAATGCGAATAGAGTTTAGGTCAGCTGCATCGTATAACTAATACTCGTTACTCTTTGCGGTACTAATAGGCTTTAGGATCTAGAAAAGAACTTTTATTATTAGCTTTTACTCTAGTAAAAAAAGAGGGTTTAGTTAACTTTTTAGGAATAAGACTTCTATTAACCTTGTATAGTAAGGGTTATAATCGATTTAACTTTTCCTAGATATGTTTTTAAGGAGTAGATTAGTATTATTATTAAGATAGAGTTTCTTCGTTTTAGTATAATATAGATAAAATTCTAATACATCGAACGTTTCGTAAGCTCTTAGTGAAATAGCGAGGATAAAAGGGAACGAGTAAATTAGAGTCGTGGTCGAGAATCGCTAAATACACCCTATTAGCTTTCTTCTACTTATACCGGGACCTAATCTCCTTTAAGGGTTGCGGTCTTTCTCGGCGGTAATAACCACTTAAGGTTGCGTAAGTTATAGTTAGTCGCTCTTAGAGAATAGAATAATACGATAATAGGATAGTCTACCACTAATTTAGCTCCTTAAACGTTTCGTAGATGCGGGAAATTTGCTTCGACGATATGGGAGTGGGAAGGATAAGAAGGATAGGAAGGATAAGAAGGATAGGAAGGATAAGAAGGATAGGAAGAATAAGAAGGATAGGAAGAATGGGAAGGATGGGAAGAATGGGAAAGAACGACGGGTTGTACGCTAAGACTACTCCCCGCAAAGCTGATACCAGGCTTCGCCTATTCTTCCTATTCTTTCTCTACAGACAGATAGCCGTTGCGTAACTATATTACTAAAGAACGCATATGACAATAATACTTATAATTATACTTTAGGTGCGTAAATATATGTATCACTTATACCATTCCTATAATCCGTATCCTAGCCGTAACTACGGCTATAGTAGTACTCCCTTCGCTATATAGATAGCCCTATTTCTAGGTCTCTAATACTTGCATCTTATAGTAAAGAGAGGGTTAGATTAAATAGACGACGTGCCTTATTGTAAATATCTGTTATATGCTAAATTTATACTAAATCTATATTAAGTTTATACTAAATAAGGTAGTATAGATTGCTCTAAGTGTAGTCGTTTCTATGTAATTTAGGTCTGTTAAGAGATAATGATCGCCAGTCACCTAGAAAAATATCTAGCAGCGGTCGGTCTTCCTATCCATTAATCCAGCCTATAGTACGAGGTTTCCCTTATCGGCCGGTCGAGTAATAACACTAGTGTAGAGTCTCTAGCACTTCTTTACTTACCTATTCGATATCTCCTCGTTACTACTAAGTACTTTAGTTCGGTTATTAGAATCGTTCTCTGCTTGTACTAGCGCGTGATCTTTAAATCGCTGCGAAAGCCTAGTGGGTATATTTATTGGCCTTATGCTGGACTTAGGTAGCGATAAGTTATAGCGATCCTAAGGGCGATACCGCTTTCTCTACGCTAAACTCGACCCTTATAAATATCTACGCGACCGCTTATTAGTATCTAAGTTTAACGTGTTCTCGTCGAGAGGCGTGCTAGGCCGCTCTAAGTTATTAGTAGTATTAGACGTTTATTCGCTACTGAGTGAAGTTATATACTGCGTGCCCTCGATACTAAGACTTTACTTACTATGTTTAATTCCAATTGTCTCGCTTTCTAGAGACGCGCTTACGGTAGGAACGTTAGTGCTAAGGATTTCGCTAGACGATATAAGCACGACCTTATTCGCACTATCGATCGCTTTATTTCTCTATTCCTCTACCTAGTCCCTAGCGTTACGGTAGTACGTGGCTCCTTATCGGAATGTTTCAACCGAGTCTATTATAGCGAACGACCTGATTTAATGTATATAGTACTTAGGTCGATTACCGGAACTGGTCGACTAAGTAATATAGCTAGTGTACATCTTAAGCGTGCTATCGTAGTATATTAATAAAATAGTATAAGCATTATTATTAGAGACTAGTTAAGCTTATCTATAATTTTATAGGCAGCGAAATCCTCTTCCGCATAAGGCGGCCTCGTAGCAAGCCTATCGTTTCGCTACGGTAGTTAATCCGTTAGGTCCCTTCACCGCAAGGACGAAATTCGGCAGCATGGGAAGTTCGAGTTGCGTTAAAGGAATGATAAGGCTACTGAGCTTATTACGTATACGCCTGTCTAGCTGCTTAGGACGTGCGCTATAGTAAATGTTAGGATTACCAGGCGCAAGAGTGCCGTCCGTTAGATGGTTAAGGTTTGTGAACGGGATGCCGCTAGAGACGCACTTAGCATCGCCGATATTCCCTTCGATGATTAGAATTACTAATGTTATTACTTGCTTTTCTTTAGCCGCATCTGCATCCGCTTAGACGAATTTTTTATAGTCTTCCTCTATAAATTTAGATAGCGAAAGAGAAGTTTAAGGATGTCTTAGTCTCTCCTGTATCTCCTCCTAATTGTCTGGCTTCTTTAGCAACTAGCCGTCTGGGTATTTATACGCAGGAGGAAATACGCCGCTATTAATAAGGTTCTATTAGAAATTTCGGTTATACGGACCGGAGCTCTTAGAGGTAGACGTATTTATAGACGGTCTAGTATTCGAAGTAGATCTTAAACTTTGCTTTAGAGCGCGAGAACTAGACCGAGACGAGTTTATCTCTCGTTTAAGAGAAGTCGATAGTTCTAGAAACTAGAAATCAGTTAGCATTAAGGCTAGTAAGTACACTTAACTTACGCCTCGCAGGTTGGATAGATCTAGACCGCCGTATCTAGCGCTTTGCTTTATGCTCTTTAAGCCGCTCCCGTCGCAATAGCGGAGATAATCAGCGGCCGGTATAAGGGTTAGGGAGGTCTTCCTTCCCTTAGCAAGAACGGCTCGAGTAAGCGGTCTATAAAGTCGTCGCCGAGAACTAAGACCTACTTAAACGTTCCTTCTATCTAACTCTTTTAAAGCACGTGTGGTAAGGTTAACTTTTAATAAGCTATCCTAGAACGCTAGCGGGAATTAGAAGCCGCTATTATAACTACGTTTTTGTTTCTTCGAGATATAAAGTAAGGATAGGGCTAGCTAAAGCGTTTAGGACTCAGGATTGCGGCGCTTACGCGGATTATATAGTTGCATATTAAGTATATAATCTGGGCGTTGTAGTACTCTACTAAGCGTGAGAATAGATTAAAGCAAAGTAGGGTTGGCTAACGTTTTATAGTGCGCCTCGAACCACTTCTCGATTAGGTAACGAGGAATGGTGCTGTTTCGGGGTTGTTAACTCTACCTGTTTTAGTCTTAGCGGCGTTAAACGAGGCATCGGCTAACTTTCTATTATAGTAAAGTTGTTTTACGTTTAGTTAAATATGCTTTTGTCTACCTCTAACGCAGGCTAGTTAAAGCAGGAGCTAGCGATCCAAAACCTATTTCTTCGACTTAGGAACTATGCGATAAATTAGTTAATACGCTGTGTAACGATTTCCTCCTAGCCGAAGAAATACTCTTTCTCCTCTACTATCTAAGAGTAGTATGCTCACGTTATTAGGGCTTATTAAGCGGTACGCATTATCCTCAACCCGATTTATAATTCGTTTAATAGTTTATAAATATATTTAGCGCAATAGAACACTCGAGTAACCCTTACTCTATTATTCTAGTCCTCTCGTTACTATTTAGCATTAGATAAAAGATATAAACGAGCGACGCTAGGCTAGAAGTAGTTAGTGTTAAGTCGCGGTAACGAGACGGGTGTTAGGATAAGACGTGTCACGCCTGCCCGGCATATTCCTGCCTGAGGCACGCCCACGGCTTACCATCGGCAGACCTGCCAACTATCTCTATGCCTGCCTAAGGCATATCTACGGCATACCTGCGGCATGCCTACGACAAGGCGAAGCTACGCCGCTACACTATATAGCTTCCCCCTTCTCCGTTTTAGTCACTTAACTCCTTAAGCGTTGAGTCGTTATTAATAGACTAGCGTATATAGATAATTATAGCTCTTAAGCTTAATCTAACTACCGGTACCTACGCGGCCTGATAATTCTCAACGCTTCTTTACGCTAGCCGTTCGAATTAGGCTTACTCTCACGCGTCGTTAGCGCCGAACGGCGTATAGGATTAGGGGAAAGAGCTAGGGCCCGAGGCGCTAGAAGGGCGGCGAGGGAAGAGAAGCGCGACTAAGCGTAAATAACACAAGAGACTGTCTAGTTAGGGTCGCCGACTCCTTAGAGCGACGGCGATAGATAACCTAGCAGGTCTAGTATATAGAACCTAAGGGATAGGCCTATTAAAGGCACGCCGCAGCCTAAGTAGAGCCCGGCTCCTTCTAATAAGGATATACGCGATAACTTTATAGAGAAAGACTATACCGAATTACTTAAGTAAGTAATAGCGAAATAAGAGAAGGAATAATAGCGGGCTAACTTTAAGGCGCTTAAACTCTACCTTAAGAGTAGAGGGCCTTATCCTCTCTTTCTTACGTAGGAGATATTAACGCTTTAATTAAAGAGACTTATATCGGGTTCTCTACTACTAGACTATTTAAAGCTAGTAAAAATACTTATTTTAAAGATATAAAACGAATCCGGAGGCGCTTAGGACTTATAGCGTTTTCTTAATAGCCTAGATACCTATTTTTATAGTAGGTATATTAGAAAGGATAACTTAAAAAGAGTATATCTTACTATACCCTACTTAGTAGAAGATATAGGGGATCTTTAGGCTTATAGAGATATCGATATTAAGATATAGAAAGAGTTTATAGCGTAGCTATAGAATATAATTAAGGATCCCGTTACCTAATTAATAAAGGCTACTCTTAGAAGCTAGTATATTCGGTAGAAGAATAACTAATTTATACGCGAGTTATTATAATAACTCGAGAACGCGGAAAAGAAGGTTATTACCTATAAGCTAGACGCTTCGTAGATAAGGGCGTAGAGGTTTCTTAATACCCTTAAGCTTAAGCTAAGGAATACTCTTCTAGGAGACTCTAAGCACGTATAATAGAGTCGTAAAGCGATATTTACTATAGTAATTAGATACGAATCCCTTCTAGCTACGAAGAAGAAGGCGTAGGAACCGTAGCGTCTACTATAGAAGGTTATAGGTAAGAAGCTAACTTATATAAGCTAGTAGCGATACGTAGGCTCGGTAGGCTAGGATATAATTAGTACTCTAGGTAAATCCTTCTATTAAAGGATAGAAGAAAAGAAGATATAGAGGATTAAGAAATCCTTAATAGTAGCCGGCGGCGGTACGTTATTTTTAAAGGGCGTAATATATTATAAGTATAAACGTAAAGGTTATAAGGCGTTCTCCTATAGGAGCGGTATCGGCGGTATACCGTAGGTAGGGTCCTCGGGAAGTAGGAGACTAAAAAACTAGATCCCGATATTATAAGCGTAGCGGTAGCGCTAGAAGCGGTACGTTTAGAGAATAGCTCTAATATCTAGATAATTATTAATATTTAGATTACCGTAGTAGAAAAGAAGTATACGCTACGTACTCTAGTAGATTTAGATACGAGTAATAAATTTATCTTATAGAGTAAGCTAAAGGAGCTAGAGGTAACTCTCGCCTCTACTAACTTCGTCGGCTATATAGTAGATAGCTATCGTATTAATATCTACGGTACGTATACTTATAACGTTCTTATCCCTAATAAAAAAGGGCGAATTACTATAATACTCTATAAATTAATTACTACCGATATTTAGGGGTACGATATTATTCTAGGTAAACGATAGCTTAGAATAGTTAATCTAGATATTAACTAGGAAAGAGATATACTCCGCTTAAGAAGAAAGCTTATTTCTAAGAGTAAGCGAGAAGGTATTATAGCCTTAAAGCTATAGGGTAGTATAGGATATTCTATAACTTATAAAGATATAATACTATAGGAGAACTAGGGAGTCCCGAAGTAGTAGAACGGTTATAGCGGTCCTATAAAGGCTGTAAGTTAGATAGTACGAGAGGGTACGATCTTAAAGTAGTAATATAGTTATAAGAACGATATTATAAGAATAGATTCTATCTTTATAAAAGAAATAATATAAAACGAGGATTTAATATATATTCTATATTACTATCCGTATACTAGTAGCGTAACGGTATTTCTAGCCTCTACTATCGGTACGCTATAGGTAAGCCTAATACTAGCCTTTACTACGACTAAAGAGGTAATATTACTAAGTTAGTATAAAGGATTTAGCGATATTATCGCTAACTTTAGAACGTCTCTATTCCTATCTTAAACGAGAACTAAGTATAAGATTTAGTTATATAAGAGGACGTAACCGCCGTACGAACCTATCTACTCTTTAAGTAGAAAGGAGTTAGAAGCTTTACGTGATTACTTAAACGATATAATCGCGAAGGGTTAAATACGTTCTAGTATATTCGTAGCGGGAGCTCTAATTCTTTTTATACTAAAGAAGGATAGAAGCTTACGGCTATACGTTAATTATAGAGAGTTAAATAAGGTAACTATAAAGAATCGGTATCCTCTTCCTTTAATAGCTAAGATTCTTAATTAACTAAGTAGTACGAAGGTCTTTACTAAGCTCGACTTAAAAGATACGTACTACCGGATTAGAATCGCCGCGAAGGACCGTTAGAAGACTACTTTTAGAACGCGGTACGGCTACTTTAAGTATTACGTTATATTATTTAGACTTATAAACGCTCCTATAACGTTCTAGTTCTATATTAACGAAGCCCTATAAGGATTACTAAATATCTTTTATATTACGTATATAAACGATATTCTTATATTTAGCTAAAGCGAATAGAAATACGAGTTTTATATAAGCTAGGTATTTAAAAGACTCCGGGAATACGGCTTATATATTAAGCTATTTAAGTACGAATTCTATATTAAGGAAGTCGATTTCTTAGGCTTTAGAGTTAGCGTAAATAGAGTATTAATAGATTAGAGTTAAGTCTCTATAATCCGAGAATAGCCTACGCTAGTATCCTTTAGAGATATATAAGTCTTTTTAGAATTTAGTAACTTCTATTAAGGGTTTATTAAAGGATACTTAATAAAGGTTACTCTACTAACGAACCTCCTAAAGGGAATATAGGCCGGTAAGAAGGCGAGGGCGTTCGAGTAGCTATAGAGGGCGAGTAGAGTATTTAAGAAGCTTAAGTTACTATTTTAGTAAGCGCTATTACTATCCTACTACGACCCTAAGAAGCCTATAAAGCTTAAGACTAATGCGTTAGGCGAAGGTATTAAAGCCGTACTCTTATAGTAGTATAAGTAGAAGGATAGGCGTGTTACTAATGCGGGGTAGTGCCTTATAAAAAGGTTATAGAATATCGCTAAACTTAGCGATATTTTACCCGCATCGGCTTATAGCTATACCCCCGGCGCACTACGTACCTCTGCGTACGCCGCCGGTAATAAGGCGATCTAAATAAATACTCGTCGCGTTCTTTTTAAAGAAGATATTTAAAGAATAGCGTAATTATACTATAAGTAACTAAGAGATACTTACTATTATAGAAGCTTTTAAGAAATAGAGATACTATTTAGAAGTATCGAATAGAATAATTAAAGTATAGACCGATTACTAGGCTCTAATAAAGTTTATAGATAATAAGGCGCTAAGTTATAAGAGGTAGGTAAGATAGGTTAAAGAGCTCTCTACCTATAACTTTAGGATTAAATAGCGGTAAGGGTATTAGGCCGCGTAGGTATCGGTAGTTAGATTAAGCTTAAGAGCTATAATTATCTATATACGCTAGTCTATTAATAACGACTTAACGCTTAAGGGGTTGAGTTAAGTAACTAAATAGAGAAGGGGGAAGCTATATAGTATAGCGGCGTAGCTTCGTCTTATCGTAGGTATATCGTAGATATACCGTAGATATACCTTAGGTAGGTATAGAAATAGTTAGCAGGTCTACCGATAGTAAACTATAGGCGTACCTTAGGTAGGAATATACCTAGTAGGCGTAATAATTACCCCCTCCCTAAAGGCCGTTATCCTTAACGTACCTTCTTAATATATAGACCTAGAATTATAATTATAATTTATTCTATTAGTAGAGTCGGTAGTATAGTAGTTTATATATTATAAACTAAGTTAGTTTATAAAGTCCTAACCGTTTTAGAGGTTCTAGGTTTAAGTTCTAGCCGGCCCTTCTTTTTCTCTTCTTCTTTTTTTTTTTAAATATAGAATTTAGTTCTATATCTAACCCTACCGTTTATATACCGTTAGTATAGTCCCTATAGGCTTATTACTAGCCTTTAGTAGTAGTAATATTATCTTTATTTCTTTATATTCTCTTCCTTTACTTTACCCTATAATAATATTTATTTTAGTTATTACTTACGTAGTAACGGTTACTATAAAGGGAAGTTAAGTATCTATAGGTATAGATAATAATATTACTAATAACTTCTATTCTTCTTCCTCTTCTTTTATTCTAATATTTATAATATATATACTTAATCCGTTATAAGTCCCGCGCTAGTACTATACTAACGATATAGTAGCTAAATAAGTTCCTTACGCCGGCCTTCGGGCTATTAAAGATCCTCTTTAGTGCTAGCGATATCTACGTAAGTTATATATATTCGGTAGTACGTATAAGTTTTTCAGCTAACTCGGTATCTAGTATAAAGGATAATTTAACCTCTAATAAGGTTAAACGCCTCTTCGTTATAGGATATATTAAACTAAGTAGTTAATACTTCGGCTACTATAAAGGCGCTAGTAGTATTAACTACTAATATAAAGCGGTAAGTTATAGCTACAGCCTACCGTTAGCCTATAGTAACTATAGGTAAAGCTTACGTATTATAAGTATCTTAGACTACCTAGAAAGTAATAAACTAATTCCTTATATATATTAAGAAGCGCGTACGGCCTACTTACCTACGGGTAGTTAACGTTTCGGCTGCTAAAATATATACGATTTATCTCCCTTCGAGAATATTTATTAATATAGGATAGTAAAAATATTTAAATATACGCGTTCGCCCTTAGTAAGAGTATAGAGGATACTAAGTAGCGAGATAAGCGATACTAAATAGAGTAAACTAAGGCCTTTAAAAAGTCCTAGCTTAAGCTTTAGAATAGTCGTTAAGCTCGCGAGCTTAAGGCTAAAATTATATACGCCTATCGTACTATTCTATATAGGATACTAACTCTTAATAGATAAACTTACGTCTTTCGTTTTAAGCCGATAAAGAGCCTATCGCCCTATACTCCTAGAACGATAAGGCTAAAGATAAATTAGATAAGGAGGATATTAGAGAAGTTAAAGCGAAGGTTAAGGAAAAAGAACCTTTTAGTAAGTTAAAGCCTCCGTTCTTTATATATCCTTTCCTTTAATAATATAGAATTAGCTATTAATATTATAGGGGTATAAACTAATATATCTAAAAAGGCCGAGCTTCTTAATCTACTCTCTCTCGCTAGTACTTTAGAAATACTAGAGAATAATACTATAGAGTTAGATCCTATACCGGCGGATACTTAAACTAATATAAGTATCTAATACTATATAAATCTCGTTATACTAATCGTATTCTAGAATAATAATAATAAATTCTAGCGGGTAGTACCTTCTTAAAAGGATACTCCTATAAGTACCTCTATTAAAGAGGTTATACTATCTTCGCTACCCCCTAACCCTCTACTTCTTACCGCTTATAACTTTACGCGAGGGTATAGGTTAGCTTAGTATTAAAGAAGGGATACTTAGAGTCGTTTTTTATCGCGTTAATAATAGATTAGTTTAAGTCCTAGGTATAGTAAACTATAGCTCGTTTTTAAGCTAAGCTTATACTTACGCTATAAGCGTAATATAATTATTCTACTTTACTTTTTATACTTACTTTTACTTCTATAGAAACTCTTATACTACCTTCTTCGTATATACTAAATACTCTATAGGTTCCTAGCTATCCGCCGACTTATTAAACCCTTTCTATTATACGAGATATCGTAGCCGTTTACCCTTCTCTCGTATAAAGAGGATACTATTAACTTTCTATTCCTCTTCTCCTTTAATATTAATAGATTCTAGAGGTATTACGCCTATACGCCTTCGGTAGGGCTTAAGTAGAGATACGTAGAAGATAAAATATAACTATTCGTACTTCTTTAATAGTTTAAGTCGATACGTATTCTTCCCTATCTTCTATTTAATCTTAAACGGCCTTAGGAACTTATCTACTAGCTTTTTACTAATACAACGAAGTTAAATATACTTTAATACGAGTAGGACTTCGTTTTTTAACTTTAGCTCTTAGGCCTTTTAGTACTAGTTATACTAGGTTCTAACCCTACCGATAGTATACCTTTAGCTTATCTTTAGCTTACGGTAGGTATTCCGTAGTTTTTTAACTTAGGCTACTACCGAAGTATTCTTTAATTATAGCGGCTCGCGTTTAATATTTTACCTTATCTAAGATATAAATATATATACTAGCTTAAATAGCGATATACCTATTATTTCGCTATTTATACTATTAATTCGGTATTTAATACTACTAAATAGTATTACTTAGTTATTCTACTTATAGTTTAAATAATATTAAAGGTAATATTTTAGCGTCTAGTTTATCCTTTTAGTTTACCTATTTATTTTAGGATAGAAGGCCGTTAATAGCCTTCTCTTAATAGCTAACTAATAGTAAAACGTTACCTAATATTTTAATATAAAAAGCGACCCTCTATCGCTTATAATTAATACTAGAATTCCGAAATCCTTTATAACTTTCTTTATAAATAGCTTAGCTAGGCCTTTAGCTATAATACTATTCGTATATAGAATTAGCCTTATTATCTTAGAGTAGCGATCTACTATAATAAGGATAAAATTATATACCTTCCTTCGTTTCTTTAAGGGTAGTAGGCTTACTATAAAGTCTATAGCGAGGTCCTACTATAGCCCTTTCGGTATAGAGAGATCGGCTATTAAGCTATATAGCCTATACCTTAGAATCTTTATTCTTTAGTATATATTATACGTTATAATATATTTATTAATTTCTTTACGTATTCTAGGCTACTAATAGTAGTTACGAATCGCTGCGAGGGTCTTCTTTTAGTTAAAATAGCTACCCTACTACGGATTATCGTAATTTATACGTATAATCTTAGCTTTAATAGCTAGATCCGGAATATAAACTACGCTATTCTTTCTTATTAATCCCTTTAAGTCCCTTATTTAATACCTCGTATAGGGAGTATTAGTAATATTTCTATCTTAGAACTACTACTACGTTTCTTTTATAATAAACTTATCTATAGATTAGACTTCTTAAATATAAGCTATTATACGCTAGTATAAGCGCCGGTAGATAAATACGATAAACACGGCCCTACAGCGCTTAACGGCCTTCTTAAGCTAATTAAAAGGGGCCGTAGGAGACGACGCCCGATACGGCTAGAATATAGTCTATAACGGACTACTAGGTCTATAGTAGACTATAGCAGACTAGAATAGACTATTACGGTTATATATATAAGTTATTTTATAGTAATATTCCTTAGATACTCTTCGTAGTTAAAATCTATATTATATACTCTACTAGTTCCGACCTAGTATATACCTAGTCTTACTTATACTAATCTCTTAACCTTATAATAGTTAACTAAACTCTTAAGTTATCCTAGAGCCTTACTATCCTTATATAGTTAAGTATTAAGGGGTATATATAATACTTTAACTACTACTTCTAGTAAGGGATAAAGGTACGTATAAGCTTTATTTATATTCTTTAGACTATCTAAGTAGTATTATAAACTATTAGACTAAGCAAGCGTTAGAAAGCGAAGACCTAGCGACTCGGGGTCTTTAATTAAATAGCTTATTAGTAATATATCTAAGTTATCCTTAGCGGAACTAGCGAAGGAGGAAGAGCCCTCCTCGTCGGAAAAAAGTATCCCCGACTCACTAGAAGAAGTTTTAGAAGAAGAGCTAATCCCTAAAGTAAAGACCTAAAAAGAGAAAGAAAAGAAGTTACCTATAGCCTCTAGTAGTAAGGATAATAAAGAAACTAAGATAACTACTTCCTTTAAAGGATCGTTTAAGGTTAAGGACTCTAACACCTTTAACGAATCCTTAGATAAATATAAAAACTTTATTACCTAACTAGAACTCGTTATCAGGCTCTAATCTAAGTATTTCCCCTACGAAACTACTAAGGTATAATATACGGCCTCCCTACTTAGAGGAAGGGCCCTTATATAGATTAAGCCCTACCTCTTCGAATACTTTAAGAAAGGGAAAAGCGCGTTTATACGAACCTACGAAATTAATACCAGCTTTAAGAAGTTTAAAGAGGAGCTTAAATAGTTTAGTAGAGTCTAGGATTAATTAAAGGAAGCGGAAAGGAGAATTACTAACTTACGATAGACGGGGACTTGTTATAAACCGTCCACGACGATGCGTTACGGCCTACTAGGTTAGGTCTTTTAAGGAAAGGGGATATAGTATAACTAGGACAGAGGTTCGTAGGAACTCGATCAAGTATCGGATCATGTACTTAAGTTAACTACGTGTGCTATAAATATAGGAAACTCGTTTCCTTATATACCCGTGCTAGGTGCCACCTACTCAGCTTGCTTAGTGTGCTTAGCGCACTGATCACCCTAATCATCCTAAGCACGTCACATGGGGCCACGTGATACTCTAGGCATCCTCGCATCTCCTTCCGTTCATGTGCTGATAAGTTGGCCGCGTATAGCCAGGTTCGTAACACTTTCCCCTCTTTAATCGTCTGCGCCCACGCAGGTACTTAATAAGTGCGTTGTCCAGTTTTCTCCTTAACCTCCTTCCTTTTCTTATAGCTAACCATGCCTCAGTATAGGGTTTCGAAATCCTCTAAGCCAAATTCCACTATTCGTCGCAAGGAACTTAGTTATTTTATTCTATATTTTAGCAACATCATGCCTCGCGCCTATTCTACCTACCGCAAGTCGGGCCGTGAATATAAGGTCTACGTTCGCTCTAGCCGTTACAGGGAGTGCTATATTTATAGTCTAGTGTATGATATACGTATCACCTAGTTAAAATAGCGTCGCTTAAAATCTAAAAGGGAGCGGATACTTAGGGAGATCGAGGCGTCCCGCAAAGCCTAAGAGGAAGCCTTTAAGAAGGAAGTT
Source organism: Herpotrichiellaceae sp. UM238 (assembly GCA_000315175.1). Taxonomy (NCBI): domain Eukaryota; kingdom Fungi; phylum Ascomycota; class Eurotiomycetes; order Chaetothyriales; family Herpotrichiellaceae; species Herpotrichiellaceae sp. UM238. The sequence goes on along the minus strand of AMYF01000181.1, from coordinate 15,154 downwards.
AGCCTTCGTTAAGAGCTCGGGGCTCTAGAGGCCGAAGCCGAGGAGGCTATTACCGTAGAAGAGGCTAATATCGCCGACCTAGAGCGAAGAGAGGCGACCCCCTCTTCCTCCGATTCTCTTCCCCTAGCTCCCTTTACCTAGAGCGCTATAGATAGCCTACCTAACGAGTTCTAGGCGCCTTCCTATAGCGTTCCTTAGGTGCTAACTAGTGATTCTACTCCTTCCCCCTTATTCTAGGACGGTTATCTAGGGTTTTCTCTTGCTGTTAGGTACTTATTATACGCGTATACTTAGTACCTATCGTGTTAGAAGTTATATAGGGTGGTTACTAAGGGTAGTAGCTTCTTCTTAGGTTGTCTTACGAAAACCCTTAGTGTTTCTAGTAAGAGATTCTCCCTTAGTTCCTATATATTTTCTAATAAGTTATATCCTAACTATTTAATTAGGTAATATATTTTCCCTTTTACTTTTTTAGTATTAATAATAGCTTTAACGTTATAGAACTTAGAGTCCTCTAGGTCTATAGGTATAGTCTTAACGGGGTTAGTTTTTTAAGAAGCCTTTTTAAGGAGTGATTTATAGAAAACCGGGTGTATCTTTATATCTGCTAGTAACTAGAGCTTATATATTACTAGTCCTATTTTCTTATCGATTTTAAATAGTCCTAACTTCTTATAATCTAGTTTATCGTTTAGTCTTTTAGTTTTTATATTTTTTCGGATAAGGTAGACCTTCTCCCCCTCCTAAAAGTCTAGTCCCTTAGATCTTTCTTTATTTGTCTTTTCTATTATTTTTTCTACAATTTTTTATAGTTCCTTATTTAGTAGTTCGTATAATTTCTTTAAATTCTCTACTTTAATAGTGGCTCGTTCTGCTTTAGGCCTTATATTCTATAGTTTACTATGTATATTTAGGTGTATTCCGTAGTTTATATAGAAAGGTGATATTCCTATAACAGCCTTTAAGTTGTTATAAAAGATTTATACTAGTAGTAGTAGTTCGACCTAATTATCTTATTAATAGTTAATATAGGCTCTTAGATACTACTCTAGTATCTAATTAGTTCTTTCTATTTACCCGTTAGTTTATAGGTGAAATGCCGTTAATAGTTTATTTTTCGCTCCTATCTAGTCTATTAGGGATTACTAGAACTTTAATCGGAATATCTTATCTCTGTCTATAACTAGCTTAGTTAGCATTCTATAAGATAAAAACACGTATCTTATAAATATATACGCTAGTTCTTCCGCGGTTGTTTTTATCGTGATTAGTATAAAGTACGTATATTTTATTAATCTATCTATAATAATATAGATTATATCGTACCTATTTTTTATTATAGGGTCTCTTAATATCGGTAGGGGTCCTATAAAGTCTATTATAACTTCCTCCTATACCCCTATTAGTAGTATTAGTGCTTATAGTTTCCTATAAGGCTTATATCTTGCCGCCTTTATCCTAGCGTAGACGTTATAACTCCTTATATATTCTTCTACTTATTTTCTTATTCCTTACTATTAGAAATCTCTCGTAATTAGTTCTAATATCTTATTAATACCGGGGTATCCTGCTATTCTTAGTTTATACTTATCTCGTATGATTTATTTCTTCTATTCTTCTGTTAGGGTGACGTTAACGTGCGCTAGTATTTCTAGCGGTGGTTAGTAATAGATAAGCTTATTTTATTATAGATGCAGTATCAACGCTTTTCCTGATTTAGTTTCGTATTTATAGTCTAGTCTTCGGCTTAGAGCATCCGCTCTTACGTTTTTAGTTCCTCGGACGTGATGTATTTAGAACGAATAGGAAGCTAGTACTTTAGCCTATCTAACTTATCTTCGATTTAGCTGTTTTATTATCGTCTAATAGAGAAGGTTCTTATAGTCCGTATATATCTATATTAGATACTTTAATCCTTTAAAATATACTCTCTATTCCCTTAATGCTTCGATAATAGCTAATAGTTCTTTATTATAGATATCGTAGTTTAGCTTAGGTCCTATTATTTTTCTTAAGTAGTAGGCTACTATTCTAAGTTTTCCGTCGTTTCCCTTTTAGTTTAGGTATACCCCTATAGTATAGTCCGATACATCCGTTTCTAGGATAATCTCTCTTTCTAGGTTAAAGATAGCGAGGATTAGTATAGTAACTAATCGCTATACTAGCTTCTTAAAGGCTTAGTCCTCGATATCTCCCTAGGTGAAGGTAGTATCTTTTCGTGTTAGTGCTATAAGGGGGGCCGCTATCCTTAAAAATCCCTTAATAAACCTTCGGTAATAATTTATTATCCCTAGGAAGGCCTAAACGTCCTTAACGTTATTAGGTTAAGGCTATTCCTTAATAGATTCGATCTTCTTTAGGTCTAGCCCGAGTCCGCTTTCGGTTATAGTATAGCCTAGGAAGCTAATGCTGTGCTTATAAAACTCGCATTTACTGAGTTTAACTAGGAGGTCTTTTTCGCGAAGCTTCTATAACACCTTTCTAATATACTGCACGTATTCTTTATAAGTCTTAGAGAACACTAACACATCGTTTAGATAGGCTAGATAGAATATATCTAGGTATTCTTAAAGAGTGTTATTAATGAGTTCTTAGAACGTAGCTAGCGTATTAGTTAGTCCGAAGGGTATTACCTAGTACTTATAGAGTCCCTATCTAGTTCTAAAGGCTGTTTTCTATTCTTCGCCTTTCTTTATACGTATTCGATAGTAAGCGTCCCTAATATCGATTACGGTAAACTATTTAGCTCCTAGGAGTCGGTCTTATAATTCGTCGATCCGCGGTAGCGGGTAGCGATTTTTCTTTATAATTGCGTTAAGCTTCTAATAGTCGATATAAGGTCTAAGTCCTCCGTTCTTCTTAGGCGCGAATAGTATACTATGCGCTATTAACGATTTAGAAGGTCGTATAAACCCCTTCGCGAGGTGTTTCTTAATATAGTCTTTAAGAAAGTCTTCCTCCTTCTTTAAGAGAGGTATTAGCCTACTATAATAGTTCGGGGTCTTACCGTCTTTAATAGGAATCTCGTAGTCCTAAGGCTTATATTTAGGTAGAGCAGCCTCTCCTTCTCTCTCTCTAAATAGATCCTTAAAATCTTAGTATTCCGAGGGTAATTCTTCGCTAGTACTAGCTAGCATCCGGCCCTGCGGTCGCACCTAAATCGCCTTAGCGAATAGTATATTTAAAGGTAATCGGCCTTCCGCGTTCCCGTAACTGTAATTAGGAAATTTAAGAATTCGTGCCTTCTAATCTATCTCGGGGTTATATTATCCTAGCTATTTTATCTCTAGGATGATATCGTACTTAATACTAGTAATATCTAATAATATTATCTCTTTATAGTCCCTAATATTAAGCCGTATTTCCCGTAGCTTATTTCGAATCTAACCGTCTTTATAGTTAATGGGTGTCCTATCTACTACTATTAGCGGGTATAGTCGGTCTTTCTTCCTTTTAAACCGTGCTAGCTTCTATCCTATCTGTATAGATATATAGCTGTGGTTTACTCCTAAGTCCACTATTACCTTTACCGGCTCACCTTCTAGTTTAGCCGTGAGGACTAGGAGAGTCGTAGGGCTGGTGCTTAGGGCGTTTATTTCTCGAGGCGTTTCTAGAGAATAGTTATACCTCTAGCAGCTGTCCTCTATTCGTTTTTTATAAAGTAGATATATGTTTTTAATTCCTAATAGTTTATTATACTATAGGTGTGTCCTTGTTCTATAAGCTGATTATAGAGCTCTAGTAGGATCCCGAAGTAGGGGTGTCTAAGGTTAACGTTAAAGCGATAGTAATAAGTTAAGTAATAGTCTAGGCAGCTGATATCGTCGCATTTAAAGTTCCCCGATAGATACTCCGTATGTCCCCTCTCGTTGAGTATAGCGACTAAGGTACCGAGGTATAAGTTTTACACCTCGTATTCTTATTCTCCCTATATTACTTATTCTACTTCCTCGGGTAGCTCTATTTCTTCTACTTTTTAATCGTTTCCCTAGTGTATATAAGGCTCGTTAGAGCGTGGATATTCGGGTTTTTTATAGAATCGTAGCTTTATTAACCGTAGATATTCCTTTAGCTGTATTTATAGATTGAATATCGGGTGTATATGTTAACGGTCTTATTCGTAGTCCTCCCTCGTGTATAGCTGTGCCTCCTAGTAAGGGGTGATAATGATAAAGAAGTCCGGTGTAGCGTGGATTATTACGAACTTAATTTCTTCCTCCGAATTATCATTTTCTTCTGCCTCTTTATTAGTTTTAGGGTTTTTATGGGCTTCTATTATAGCTAAGGTTTCCTAGTACCCTTTTTGCTTTTTATTCTTCCTCCTACGCTTTGGTTCTTAAGGAAACCACCTACTTCCGTCTTTTCCCTCGTAGTAGATGAGGTAGGAGTCGTTATAGTAAGCTGACTAGTGGAGTCCTATATGTTTATTAATGGCTGGCTTTTTTCTAATAACTATTTCCTAGGTTATTTTAAGGGTATTCTCTTCCTTATAGGGTTCCCCTAGCCCTTTATCCTATACTATACCTGGACCTCCCTGGGTCTTATAGGTCTTGATAGTAGTGTCGGCCTTTTTTACTATTATACCGGCTGTATTATCGCTTATTATATGCAGTCCTTATAGCTGGGTATTATACTCCTTAGCTCGATATCCGGATTTTCCGTAATTATAGTATAGGTTTTCTCTTCTACGTCTCTCTCTCTCGGTTTTTCCTCTATATCCTTTCTTAGTACGGGACTTATTTAACTTTAAAGGTCGTCCCTTATTTATTAAGTCTAGGTCTATAGGGTCCTCGTAGTCGCGTCTCTAACTTTTATTGCCTATGTATCGTAGTCCTTCGTAGAGTCCCTTCTTTTCTATGCGGCGTTTATAGAGTCGATTATCGAGTAAGATAGCTTAGTCTACTAGATCCTTATATTCTTTTAGTGGGGCTGGTATTATCTTATCCTTTACCGCGTTACTTAACCTATTATAGAAAGCAGTAGTATATGCCTCGTTATCCTAGTCTAGTCTAGCAGCGATCTGTCGAAACTAAGACTAGTATTAAGCAGTAGAGCCTCGTTACTTAAGTTAATAAATAGTTCTTACGGTAGCTCGTTCCTCGTCTATAGTTCTAAACACCTGCTTAAGCTTGTCTTTATACTCGGTAAAGTTCTTAAAGATGCTCTTGGTTTTATTATCCTTAAGGTCGTTAGGTCTAAGGTGTTAGGTTAGATATAGTTTAAACTAAGCGAAGGCCGAGCCTTGAAGAAAAGTAGCAGTATAGATAACCTTAGTAGTTATATCTAGGAACTTAGTAGAGTTAAGGCTAAAAGCTAACTTTACCTAGATCAGGTAGGCTCGAAGCTTAGCCCTGTCTCTATAGAAGAAGTTAACCTTTACGTCGTCCTTAACCTTAGCAGCTTCTATAACTGTAGGTGCAGTAGTCTTAGTGCTTATAACACTTCGTGATGATAGGTTAAGACTAGCGAAGTCCTTAGAAAGTTTATCTGTTGGTGAGGTGGGGCGAGAGCTAGTCATTAGCTAATTCGTATCCTGTATTCCTATTAAGGGTAGTTAAAGTGTTATAAACCGTCTACGACGATGCGTTACGGCCTACTAGGTTAGGTCTTTCAAGGAAAGGGGATATAGTATAACTAGGATAGAGGTTCGTAGGAACTCGATCAAGTATCGGATTATATACTTAAGTTAACTACGTGTGCTATAAATATAGGAAACTCGTTTCCTTATATACCCGTGCTGGGTGCCACCTGCTCAGCTTGCTTAGTGTGCTCAGCGCACTGATCACCCTAATCATTCTAAGCACGTCACGTAGGGCCACGTGATACTCTAGGCATCCTCGCATCTCCTTCCGTTCATGTGCTGATAAGTTGGCCGCGCATGGCCAGGTTCGTAACAGGACTATAGCTTACTATATATCCTAATTCCGTAGCTACACTATATATCTAATATAGGACGATGCTTCTCTTACCTTTACTTTTTTTTAGGGACTTAAGGAAGAGATTAAGGTAAGATATATTAATAAAGAGCGCTCTAGTACTCTATTAGGCCTTATTAAGAACGCTATTAAGATTAATAGACGAATTATAGAATATAAAGCTAAGATAAGGTAAACTATATTCGTTCCCTAGAAAAAACTATAACCTAACTAATCTAAGTTTAGATAACTATACTACGGACCGATACTAATAGACTTAGACTAGTCGTAGAAATAATAGAATAAACTCGGTAACTAATTCCGAAAGAAAGGGAAGAAACTCTTAAATAAGGAACGAGAAAAAAGGATTAAAAATAAAGAATACCTCTACTACGGTAAACCGAGACATATCGCGAAAGAATATCGGGCTAAGTAAATTCGACTAGCTAACTAAGAAAAGAAGTAATTTAACTATGCGGAACTAAAGAAGGGGGACTATAAGGTAAAAAGGACCGAACCCCTAGCAGCGGCGTTAGACGTAATAGAAAAAGAAGAAAAAACCACTAGAATCTCTAACCCCCGGGTTATTCGAAGGGAATAAAGGAAATTATCTAAGTTAAGGGACCCCGTAGTCCTATAGGACTAAGAGAAAGGATAAATTATAGCGGTAACTAGCACCTACCTATATACGAACCCGATACTATTTAGAGGTTAATTATACGGACGAGGACTACCTCTAGAATACCTAATATACACACTATATATATAATAGTAGTATAGATTTAAAGAAGAAGAGTAAGGTTATTCGACTTATATTCTATAAAACGCCCTTATATTAAGAATAAGAGAACGATTAAATATATATCTATTAAGCTATAGAACCTAAACGTCTTAAGATATCTTATAAGCTAGATAATCTTATTAATAAAGATATCTCTAAAGAAGAATAACTAATAATAGCTAAACCCTTTTAAAACCTAAAAACCTCCCTTATAGAGGACGAGAAAGAGGTAATATATATATAAGTATAGGCTTCTATAAGAGGGGCCCTACTCCTAAAATTTAACGAAACTATAAACGATAAATTTCTTAGTAAGTAGTTCCCTTATAAGGAAAAGAATAGATACCCTTTAAGAATAGTACCTTACGTATATAACTATTACTACGACTCTAAGGAAACTAATAGAAAAATAACTTAAGGAGAAGTAATAGACCTTTATAAAGACTATAGACCCTATAATAAGGAGAAGTACTATTATCCTAAGACACTTTACCTCTACTAGCTAAAAAACTACTAGGCTAGGGAGTTTAGCTAAACGCCCTAGGGCTAGTAAAGAGGCTACTAATAATACCTAAACTTAATATAATAAGACTTATATACTCCCGGTATATAGTACTTAACGGGGCCCTTAAACACTAAGAGGTAAATATTCTAGTCGATTATAGGGCTATAGGCACGTATATATATACTCGTATTGCGAATAAACTTAAACAGTATATAAGAGAAAAAGTAGACTCTTATACCCTTATAGGGTTTAATAGAACCCACTTTATATCTATAATAAAGGAACTTTAAGATATACCTCTTCGGATTAATAACTATATTAAGCGACTCTCTATAGATATTATCAATATAAAATATAACTTAGTTTTAGGGATATCCTAGCTAGAGGACTATAACCCTTAAATAAACTAGAAAACAGCTACGTTACTATTTACTAATTATAAATATAAATACTCCGACTTAAGAAAAATAACACCCGTAGTACGGGCTATTTAGGTAAAACTAATAAAAAGGGTACTATTAAATACTAAACTTATTTATTATCCCCTAGAGTATAAGGACTTCTAGAATATATTTAAAGAGAAATTTAGATAAGATACATTACTCTAGTATTAACTCTAGGATTATAAGATTCCTCTTATACTAGAAAAGAAACTAGGATTCGGACCCTTATATTTACTTTCGGTAAAGGAGTAGGAGGCTCTAAGGGAATACCTAGAAATTTATCTAGCTAAAGAATATATTCGTAGATTAGAGTTATCTACTAAATATAGTATACTCTTCGTCCTAAAGAAAGGGATAGATAAGCTTAGACTATACGTTAACTATAAGAAGCTTAACGATATTACTATTAAGAATATTTACCTACTCTCTCGAATTAATAAGCTATAAGACCGCCTTTAAGGCGCCTAATAGTTTACTATTATCGATATTCGAGATGCTAACTATAGAGTAAGAATAAAAGAAGAGGAGGAATAAAAGACCGCCTTCCGAACTAAATATAGACTATTTAAATATTACGTTATACCTTTTAGTTTAACTAACGCCCTAGCTACGTTCTAAGCTCTTATTAACGATATACTAAGAGAATTTCTAGATATATTCTATATAGTATACCTAGATAATATCTTAGTATTCTCTAAAACTTACGAATAGTATATATAATACGTATAATAAGTCCTATAAAGACTTAGAAATAAGTTACTACTAGTTAAACTTAAGAAGTATAAGTTTTATAAGATCGAAGTAATCTTTTTAGAATATATTATATTACGATAAGGAATTAAGATAAACTAATCTAAGGTAAAAGCTATACTCGAATAGCCGGAACCTAAGTCCTTAAAGGAAGTATAAGGGTTCCTTAGCCTCGCTAACTTTAACCGACGATTCATTAAGGACTATTTAAGAATAACGGTACCGCTTATAGACTTAACTAAGAAACCTAATAAAGGAAGGTTCGTTTTTATACTAAAAGTAAAGGAAGCTTTTAACTTCCTTAAAAAGGCCTTTACTACCGCGCTTATACTCCGAATTTTTAACTAAAAGCTCTAAACGATCCTAGAAACTAATACATCTAATAGAGCTATTATAGCCGTCCTTACCTAAAAAGGTAATAATAGGAAAACCCGACCCGTAGTATACTACTCTAGGAAGATAATAGGGCCCGAATTAAACTATAATATTTATAATAAAGAACTCTTAGCTATAGTTAAGGTATTTTAACACTAGCGAGTCTATCTTAAAGGGCCTAAATACCCCGTTAAGGTTTACTTAGACTATAAAAACCTATTATATTAGACTACTACTAAGAGTCTAAATAGGAGATAAGTAAGGTAGATAGAGCTCCTATTCGCTTACTATTTTAAAATTTTTCACGTAAAAGGAAAAGAAAATAAACGAGCCGACGCGCTTAGTTAACGATCGAACTATATAGAAAACCTTAAGCTAAGCCTATTTATTATACTCTAAGCTAAAGGGGACTATATAACTTACGCATAACCGACCCTAGTAAATATAGAACCTAGCTACTATATAAGGACTAATAAGAAAGGAGAGAGATTTTATAACTCTCTCCTAATTACCTAAGGAGGAAACCCCTTAAAAAACCGATTAAATTAAGAAATAGTTATACAATATTTCTACGACGACCCTCTTATAGGCTATTTAGGAATAGATAAAACTATTAAACTTATTACCCGAAATTATACCCCTTAGAAAGGTATAAGAAAAGGAGTTAAAGAACTTATTAGAAATTACGAGACTTATATAAAGACTAAACGTATATAATATAAACCCTATAGATTACTATAACCCCTAGAACCACTAGAAGGTGTATAGACTTTAGTTACCCTTAACTTTATTATAAAGTTACTAAGATTAAAGGAGCCTCTTACAAGTATATACTATAATACTATTCTAGTAATATATAATCGATTAACGAAATACTCGTACTTTAAACTATACCGAGAGTCTTCTATAGTAGAAGATCTATTCTACGAATTCCTTAGAACTATCTTTATAAACTATAAAATACTAAAAGAGCTTATCTTAAATAGAGATAAATAGTTTACCTTAAAATTCTAGGATTCGTTTATAAAACTTATATCTACTAAATATAAACTATTAACCTCGTTCTACCTATAGATAGACGAATAAATAGAATAAACGAATTAAACCTTAAAATAATACTTACGAGGATTCTTAAATTATAAATAAAATAATTAGGTAGAGTTACTACTAATAGTATAATTCTATTTTAATAATTATATTACCTAATTAGGCGTTATACCCTTCTTTATAAACTACGGATATTATCTAAGACTCGAAGACGCCCCGGATAGATAACTAAATAAAAAAGCTACGATTAAGGTCTAAGAAATACTTAAGTTATATAAAGAACTAAGAATAGACCTCGAGTTCCTAGCCTAGAGAATAGCTAAATACGCTAATAGGAAAAGGATTACGAAACTAACCCTTTTAGAGAGGGACCCCGTATATCTAATACGAAAAAATATTAAAATACGAAGACTAAATTTAAAGTTAGACTATACGAAGCTAGGACCTTTTAGAATTAAGAAAGTAAAAGGACTAGTAATATTTATCTTAGAACTACTAAAAACTATAAGAATCTACCTAACCTTTTATATCTCTCTTCTCGAACTAGCATTTAAGAATACTAAGCTAGCCGATCTAGTTAAGATTAATAAGAAACTAGAAACTAACGTTTATAACGTAGAGAGGATTATCGTAACTAAGCGTATTAACGATACTCTATATTACCTAATTAAATAGTTAGGATACAACGAGTTAGAAAACACTTAGGAACTAGAGACTAACCTATCCCCGAAGATACTCCGAAAGGTATAAAAAAATCACCCTAATTAGTTCCTATCGTAAGAAAGACGTTTAGCTAGGTATTATTAAAAGCAACCTTAGGCTACGCGCTAACTAATAATAATAGCTCCGGCTTATTAGAAGCGTACCCCTCCTTCTTATTAAGAGCGTCTAGTACTAGGGAATAACGGACTACTATATTACTTTATACCTTTAAGATTCCCTTAATCTATACCTTAAGACTCAATATATCCTTTTATATCTATAAAATCCTTAGAGCTAGGTCCGATAGTAAAGTATACTATTACCGTACTCTCTCTTTTAATACTTATTTCTTTCGCTTTAGAGAATCGAACTCGTCCTCGAAAAACTAGCCGTTATATTTTATATTTTTACGAGTGTAGTTCTAATAATAGGAATTACCCTAGAGTATCTTATATAGGGAATTTAACTTTTAATAATTAGAATAAGGAGCTATTATTAATACCCCCTATTACTATATCCGAAGGGCTTATTTTCGGCGATTAAGGGCACGGTTGCGTTTTAGGTTAGGAAAAGAAATAATAGAAGAAGAAGAAGATATCTAAAGTCTTACGCGGCTTCTCTAAGTCGGGCGCGAGCTCCTACTTATATTATACTATAAGACAGCCCTTAGGATAAGGACTATCCTAGAAGGGAGATAGTATTATACGCTAGTATAAGCGCCGGTAGATAAACACGATAAACACGGCCCTATAGCGCTTAACGGCCTTCTTAAGCTAATTAGAAGGGGCCGTAGGAGACGACGCCCGATACGGCTAGAATATAGTCTATAACGGACTACTAGGTCTATAGTAGACTATAGCAGACTAGAATAGACTATTACGGTTATATATATAAGTTATTTTATAGTAATATTCCTTAGATACTCTTCGTAGTTAAAATCTATATTATATACTCTACTAGTTCCGATCTAGTATACACCTAGTCTTACTTATACTAATCTCTTAACCTTATAATAGTTAACTAAACCCTTAAGTTATCCTAGAGCCTTACTATCCTTATATAGTTAAGTGTTAAGGGGTGTATATAATATAAGCCTTAATCTCTATATTAGGGCTGCTTCTTTCGAGTTAGCGATAGGCTATTAGTATAGTATCGCCTTATAAGGATTCTACTAAACTAATACTTAAGCTCTTAATATTATTCGAATCAGTAGTATTATATCGCTTTTCGTAACGTTAGGTTATAACTAATATAGAGTTTCTAATAGTATTCTATTTACTATTCTACGTTTAAATTAACTTTTATAATTTCTTAGCTTAAGTAAGTACTATAATATAAACCGAGTTAATCTAGCCGATCTCGCGTTCTACTCCTTCCTTTTATAGGGGTACGATATATCGTAACCCTAGCGAACTACTACGTATAGCGATTAACTCGTATAGTAAATTCCTATAAGTTAAACTTAACCTACTAAATATAAAATCCGACCTTCGCGATAATAGATCAATAGGGTTTCTCTTCCCTTATCGCTATTTAATTCTAAAGTTATAGATAAAAAGCTCTTTAGCCTATCTTACTTACTTCTTATAACTTAGCGCCTTATTATTTATAAACTTTATTAGAGTCTAGTAATTAATCTATACTTTAATCGTTCTATTTAGTGCTTCTAAGTAATACCTTTATTCCTTAAAGGCTTCTATAATAGTAAGTATCTCTTAGTTACTTATAGTATAATTACGCTATTCTTTAAATATCTTCTTTAAGAAGAACGCGACGGGTATCTATTTAGATCGCCTATCCTTCTACTTATACTGCTACGAGAGTACGGCTTTAATACCTTCGCTTAACGCATTAGTCTTAAGCTTTATAGGCTTCTTAAAGTTATAGTAGAATAGTAATAGCGCTTATTAAAATAGTAACTTAAGCTTCTTAAATACTTTACTCGCCCTTTATAGCTACTTAAACGCCCTCGCCTTTTTACTAACTTATATTCCCTTTAGAAGGTTCGTTAGTAGAGTAACCTCTATTAAGTATTCTTTAATAAACCCTTAATAGAAGTTACTAAATTCTAGAAAGACTTATATATCTCTAAAGAATACTAGCGTAGGCTATTCTTAAATCGTAAAGACTTAACTCTAATCTATTAATACTCTATTTACGCTAACTCTAAAGCCTAAGAAATTAACTTTCTTAACGTAGAATTTATACTTAGATAGCTTAATATATAAGTTATATTCTCGAAGTCTTTTAAATACCTAGCTTATATAGAATTCGTATTCCTATTCGCTTTAGCTAAATATAAGGATATCGTCTATATACGTAATATAAAAGATATTTAGTAATCCCTATAAAGCTTTATTAATATAAAACTAAAACATTATAGAAGCGTTTATAAGTTTAAATAGTATAATATAATACTTAAAGTAGCCGTACTACGTTTAAAAGGCAGTCTTCTAACGGTTCTTTAAGGCGATTTTAATTCGGTAGTACGCATCTCTTAAGTTAAGCTTAGTAAAGACCTTCGTACTACTTAGCTAATTAAGAATCTTAGCTATTAAAGGAAGGGAATACCGATTCTTTACGGTTATCTTATTTAACCCTTTATAATTAACGTATAGCCGTAAGCTTTCGTTCTTCTTTAGTATAAAAAGAATTAGGGCTCTCGCTATAAATATACTAGAACGTATCTAACCCTTCGTAATTATATCGTTTAGGTAATTACGTAGAGCTTCTAACTTCTTTTTACTTAAAGAGTAAATAGGTTCGTACGGCGGTTATATTCCCTTATATAACTAAATCTTATACTTAGTTCTCGTCTAAGATAGGAATAGAGACGCTTTAAGGTTAGCGATAATATCGCTAAATCTTCTATACTAACTTAGTAATATTACCTTCTTAGTCGTAGCGGAGGCTAGTATTAGACCTACCTATAGCGTACTAATAGTAGAGGCTAGAAATACTATTATACTACTAGTACGCGAATAGTAATATAAAATATATATTAAATCCTCGTTTTATATTATTTCTTTTATAGAGATAAAATCTATTCTTATAATATCGTTTCTATAACTATATTACTACTTTAAGGTTATACTCTCTTATACTATTTAACTTATAGTCTTTATAGAACCGCTATAACTATTCTACTACTTTAGAACTTTCTAATCCTTCTATAGTACTATATCTTTATAAGTTATAAAATATCCTATACTACTCTACGACTTTAAGGCTATAATACCTTTCTATTTACTTTTAGAGATAAGCTTTCTTCTTAGGCAAAGTATATCTCTTTTCTAGTTAATATCTAGATTAACTATTCTAAGCTATCGTTTACCTAAAATAATATTATACCCCTAAATATCGGTAGTAATTAGTTTATAAAGCGTTATAGTAATTCGCTCTTTTTTATTAGAGATAAGAACGTTATAGGTATACGTATTATAGATATTAATACGGTAGCTATCTACTATATAGCCGACGAAGTTAGTAAAGGCGAGAGTTACTTCTAGCTTCTTTAGCTTACTCTATAAGATAAATTTATTACTCGTACTTAAATCTACTAGAGTATATAGTATATACTTCTTCTCTACTACGGTAATCTAAATATTAATAATTATTCGAATATTAAAGCTATTCTTTAAATATATCGCTTCTAGCGATATCGCCGCGCTTATAATACTAGGATCTAGTTTTTTAGTCTTCTATTTCCCGGAGACCCTACCTATAGTATACCGCCGATACCGCTCCTATAAGAGAACGCTTTATAACTTTTATATCTATACTTATAATATATTACGCTCTTTAGAAACGACGCGCTACCGTCGGCTACTATTAAGAATTTCTTAGTCCTTTATATCTTCTTTTCTTTTATTCTTTAATAGAAGGGTTTATCTAGAGTACTAATTATATCCTAGCCTACTAAGCCTACGTATCGCTACTAGCCTATATAAGTTAGCTTCTTACCTATAACCTTCTATAGTAGACGCTACGGCTCCTATACCTTCTTCTTTATAGCTAAAAGGGATTCGTATCTAATTACTATAGTAAATATCGCTTTACGACTCTATCGTATATACTTAGAGTCTCCTAAAAGAGTATTTCTTAGCTTAGGCTTAAGAGTATTAAGAAACCTTTACGCTCTTATCTACGAAGCGTTTAGCTTATAGGTAATAACCTTCTTTTTCGCGTTCTTAAGCTATCGCAGCAACTCGTATATAAATTAGTTATTCCTCTACCGAATATACTAGCTTCTAAGAGTAGCCTCTATTAATTAAGTAATAGGATCCTTAATTATATTTTATAGCTACGCTATAAACTCTTCTTATATTTTAATATTAATATCTCTATAAGCTTAGAGATCCCCTATATCTTCTACTAAGTAGAGTATAGTAAGATATACTCTTTTCGGGTTATCCTTTCTAATATACCTACTATAGAAATAGGTATTTAGGCTATTAAGGAAACGCTATAGATTCTAAACGCCTTTAAATTCGTCTTACGTCTTTAAAATAGGTATCTTTACTAGCTTCGAATAGTCTAGCACTAAGGAACTCGATATAAATCTCTTTAGTTAAAGCGTTAGTATCTCCTACGTAAGAAAGAGAGGATAAGGCCCTCTACTCTTAAGGTAGAGTTT